>JANJXV010001747.1:0-80006 GCA_024803745.1 Megascapheus bottae | reverse complement strand
GTGTGTAAAGTCACAGAATGGAGGTGTGTGAACTCAGAATGGAGGTGTGTGAAGTCACAGAATCTAGGTGTGTGAAGTCATAGAATGGAGGTGTGTGAAGTCATAGAATGGAGGTGTGTGAACCCATAATGGAGGCGTGAGAAATCACAGAATTGTGGTGTGTGGAGTCACAGAATGGAGGTGTGTGAAGTCATAGAATGGAGGTGTGTGAAGTCAGAACGGAGGTGTGTGAACTCAGATTGGAGGTGTGGGAAGTCACAATGGAGGTGTGTGAATTTATAGAATGGAGGTGTGTGAAGTCACAGAATGGAGGGGTGTGAAGTCAAAGAATTGAGGTGTGTGAAGTCATAGAATGGAGGTGTGTGAAGTAATAGAATGGAGGTGTGTGAAGTCATAGAATGGAGGTGTGTGAAGTCACAGAATGAAGGTGCGTTAAGTCACAGAATGGAGGTTTGTGAACTCAGAATGTAGGTGTGTGAAGTCACAAAATGGAGGTGTGGGAAGTCATAGAATGGAGTTGTGTGAAGTCACAGAATGGAGGTGTGTGAATTAATAGAATGCAGGTGTGAGAAATCATAGAATGGAGGTTTGTGAAGTCACAGAATGGAGGTGTGTGAAGACAAAAATTTTGTGTGTAGAGTCACAAATGGAGGTGTGTGAACTCATAGAATGGAGGTGTGTGAAGTCAAAGTATGGAGGTGTGTGAAGACATCGAATGGAGGTGTGTGAAGTCATGGAATGGAGGTGTGTGAAGTCACAGTATGGAGGTGTGTGAAGTCAGAATGGAGTTGTGTGAAGTCATAGAATGGAGGTGTGTGAAGTCAGAATGGAGGTGTGTGAACTCATAGAATGGAGGTCTGTGAAGTCACAATGGAGGTGTGTGAACTCATAGAATGGAGGTGTGTGAAGTCACAATGTAGGTGTGTGAAATCATAGAATGGAGGTGTGTGAAGTCACAGTATGGAGGTGTGTGAAATCATAGAATGAAGCTGTGTGAAGTGAGAATTGAGGTGTGTGAAGTCACAGAATGGAGGTGTGTGAACTCAGAATGGAGGTGTGTGAAGTCACAGAATGGAGGTGTGAAGTCATAGAATGGAGGTGTGTGAAGTCATAGAATGGAGGTGTGTTAAGTCATAATGGAGGTGTGTGAAGTCACAGAATTGAGGTGTGTGAAGTCACTGAATGGAGGTGTGTGAAGTCATAGAATGGAGGTGTGTGAAGTCATAGAATGGAGGTGTGTGATCATAGAATGGATGTTTGTGAAGTAAGAATGAAGGTGTGTTAAGTCATAGAATGGAGGTGTGTGAAGGCACAGAATGGAGGTGTGTGAAGTCATAGAATGGAGCTGTGTGAAGTCATAATGGAGGTGTTTGAAGTCATAGAATGGAGGTGTGTGAACTCACAATGGAGGTGTGTGAAGTCCAAGAATGGAGGTGTGTGAAGTCATAGAAAGGAATTGTGTGAAGTCATAGATGGAGGTGTGTGAAGCCAGAATTGAGGTGTGTGAAGTCACAGAATTGAGGTGTGTGAACTCAGAATGGAGGTTTGTGAAGACACAGAATGGAGGTTTGTGAAGTCATAGAATGGAGGTGTTTGAAGTCATAGAATGGACTTTCTGAAGTAGAATGAAGGTGTGTGAAGTCACAGAATGGAGGTGTGTGAAGTCAAAATGGAGGTGTGGGAAGTCATAAAATGGAGATGTGTGAAGTCATGGAATAGAGGTGTGTGAAGTCCAAAATGGAGGTGTGTGAGGTCAAACAATGGTGGTGGGTGAAGTCACAGAATGGCGGTGTGTGAAGTCAACGAATGGAAGTGTGTGAAGTCAAAATGGAGGTGTGTGAAGTCACAGAATGGAGGTGTGTGAGGTCACAGAATGGAGGTGTGTGAAGTCATAGAATGGAGGTGTGTGAAGTCACAGAATGGAGATGTGTGAAGTCACAGAATGTTGGTGTTTGATGTCACAGATTGGAGGTGTGTGAAGTCACAGAAGGGAGGTGTGTGAACTCACAATGGAGGTGTGTGAAGTCCCAGAATGGAGGTGTGTGAAGTCAAACAATAAAGGTGTGTGAAGTCACAGAATGGAGGTCTGTGAAGTCATAGAATGGAGGTGTGTTAAGTCACAGAATGGAGGTGTGTGACCTCAGAGAATGCAGGTGTGTGAACTCAGAATGGAGGTGTGTGAAGTCACAGAACGGAGATTTCTGCAGTCATAGAATGGAAGTGCGTGAAGTCATAGAATGGATGTTTCTGAAGTAAGAATGAAGGTGTGTGACGTCATAGAATGGAGGTGTGTGAAGTCAAAATGGAGGTGTGTGAAGTCAAAGAATGGAGGTGTGTGAAGTCAAAAAATAAAAGTGTGTGAAGTCACAGAATGGAGGTGTGTGAAATCACAGAATGGAGGTGTGTGAAGTCAAAAAGGTGGTGTGTAGAGTCACAAATGGAGGTGTGTGAACTCATAGAATGGAGGTGTGTGAAGTCAAAGAATGGAGGTGTGTGAAGTCATCGAATGGAGGTGTGTGAAGTCATGGAATGGAGGTGTGTGAAGTCACAGAGTGGAGGTGTGTGAAGTCAGAATGGAGTTGTGTAAAGTCAAAATGGAGGTGTGTGAAGTCAGAATGGAGGTGTGTGAAGTCATAGAATGGAGGTATGTGAAGTCACAGAATGGAGGTGTGTGAAGTCATAGAATGGAGGTGTGTGAAATCATAGAATGGAGGTGTGGGAAGTCAGAGAATGGAGCTGTGTGAAGTCTGAATGGAGGTGTGCGAAGTCACAGAATGGAGGTGTGTGAAGTCATTTTATGGAGCTGTGTGAAGTCAGAATGCAGGTGTGTAAAGTCACAGAATGGAGGTGTGTGAACTCAGAATGGAGGTGTGTGAAGTCACAGAATCTAGGGGTGTGAAGTCATAGAATGGAGGTGTGTGAAGTCATAGAATGGAGGTGTGCGAACTCATAATGGAGGCGTGAGAAATCACAGAATTGTGGTGTGTGGAGTCACAGAATGGAGGTGTGTGAAGTCATAGAATGGAGGTGTGTGAAGTCAGAACGGAGGTGTGTGAACTCAGATTGGAGGTGTGGGAAGTCACAATGGAGGTGTGTGAATTTATAGAATGGAGGTGTGTGAAGTCACAGAATGGAGGGGTGTGAAGTCAAAGAATTGAGGTGTGTGAAGTCATAGAATGGAGGTGTGTGAATTAATAGAATGAAGGTGTGAGAAATCATAGAATGGAGGTGTGTGAAGTCACAGAATGGAGGTTTGTGAACTCAGAATGTAGGTGTGTGAAGTCACAAAATGGAGGTGTGGGAAGTCATAGAATGGAGTTGTGTGAAGTCACAGAAAGGAGGTGTGTGAATTAATAGAATGAAGGTGTGAGAAATCATAGAATGGAGGTTTGTGAAGTCACAGAATGGAGGTGTGTGAAGTCACAGAAAGCAGGTGTGTGAAATCACAGAATGGAGGTGTGTGAAAACAAAAATATTGTGTGTAGAGTCACACATGGAGGTGTGTGAACTCATAGAATGGAGGTGTGTGAAGTCAAAGTATGGAGGTGTGTGAAGACATCGAATGGAGGTGTGTGAAGTCATAGAATGGAGGTGTGTGAAGTCACAGTATGAAGGTGTGTGAAGTCAGAATGGAGTTGTGTGAAGTCATAGAATGGAGGTGTGTGAAGTCAGAATGGAGGTGTGTGAACTCATAGAATGGAGGTGTCTGAAGTCACAATGGAGGTGTGTGAACTCATAGAATGGAGGTGTGTGAAGTCACAATGGAGGTGTGTGAAATCATAGAATGGAGGTGTGTGAAGTCACAGTATGGAGGTGTGTGAAATCATAGAATGAAGCTGTGTGAAGTGAGAATTGAGGTGTGTGAAGTCACAGAATGGAGGTGTGTGAACTCAGAATGGAGGTGTGTGAAGTCACAGAATGGAGGTGTGAAGTCATAGAATGGAGGTGTGTGAAGTCATAGAATGGAGGTGTGTTAAGTCATAATGGAGGTGTGTGAAGTCACAGAATTGAGGTGTGTGAAGTCACTGAATGGAGGTGTGTGAAGTCATAGAATGGATGTGTGTGAAGTCATAGAATGGAGGTGTGTGATCATAGAATGGATGTTTGTGAAGTAAGAATGAAGGTGTGTTAAGTCATAGAATGGAGGTGTGTGAAGGCACAGAATGGAGGTGTGTGAAGTCATAGAATGGAGCTGTGTGAATTCATAATGGAGGTGTGTGAAGTCATAGAATGGAGGTGTGTGAACTCACAATGGAGGTGTGTGAAGTCCAAGAATGGAGGTGTGTGAAGTCATAGAAAGGAATTGTGTGAAGTCATAGATGGAGGTGTGTGAAGCCAGAATTGAGGTGTGTGAAGTCACAGAATTGAGGTGTGTGAACTCAGAATGGAGGTTTGTGAAGACACAGAATGGAGGTTTGTGAAGTCATAGAATGGAGGTGTTTGAAGTCATAGAATGGACTTTCTGAAGTAGAATGAAGGTGTGTGAAGTCACAGAATGGAGGTGTGTGAAGTCAAAATGGAGGTGTGGGAAGTCATAAAATGGAGATGTGTGAAGTCATGGAATAGAGGTGTGTGAAGTCCAAAATGGAGGTGTGTGAGGTCAAACAATGGTGGTGGGTGAAGTCACAGAATGGCGGTGTGTGAAGTCAACGAATGGAAGTGTGTGAAGTCAAAATGGAGGTGTGTGAAGTCACAGAATGGAGGTGTGTGAGGTCACAGAATGGAGGTGTGTGAAGTCATAGAATGGAGGTGTGTGAAGTCACAGAATGGAGATGTGTGAAGTCACAGAATGGCGGTGTTTGATGTCACAGATTGGAGGTGTGTGAAGTCACAGAAGGGAGGTGTGTGAACTCACAATGGAGGTGTGTGAAGTCCCAGAATGGAGGTGTGTGAAGTCAAACAATAAAGGTGTGTGAAGTCACAGAATGGAGGTCTGTGAAGTCATAGAATGGAGGTGTGTTAAGTCACAGAATGGAGGTGTGTGACCTCAGAGAATGGAGGTGTGTGAACTCAGAATGGAGGTGTGTGAAGTCACAGAACGGAGATTTCTGCAGTCATAGAATGGAAGTGCGTGAAGTCATAGAATGGATGTTTCTGAAGTAAGAATGAAGGTGTGTGACGTCATAGAATGGAGGGGTGTGAAGTCAAAATGGAGGTGTGTGAACTCATAGAATGGAGGTGTGAGACCTCATAGAATGGAGGTGTGTGAAGTCATGGAATGGAGGTGTGTGAAGTCAAAGAATGGAGGTGTGTGAAGTCAAACAATAAAGGTGTGTGAAGTCACAGAATGGAGGTGTGTGAAATCACAGAATGGAGGTGTGTGAAGTCAAAAAGGTGGTGTGTAGAGTCACAAATGGAGGTGTGTGAACTCATAGAATGGAGGTGTGTGAAGTCAAAGAATGGAGGTGTGTGAAGGCATCGAATGGAGGTGTGTGAAGTCATGGAATGGAGGTGTGTGAAGTCACAGAGTGGAGGTGTGTGAAGTCAGAATGGAGTTGTGTAAAGTCAAGGAATGGAGGTGTGTGAAGTCAGAATGGAGGTGTGTGAAGTCATAGAATGGAGGTATGTGAAGTCACAGAATGGAGGTGTGTGAAGTCATAGAATGGAGGTGTGTGAAATCATAGAATGGAGGTGTGGGAAGTCAGAGAATGGAGCTGTGTGAAGTCTGAATGGAGGTGTGCGAAGTCACAGAATGGAGGTGTGTGAAGTCATTTTATGGAGCTGTGTGAAGTCAGAATGGAGGTGTGTAAAGTCACAGAATGGAGGTGTGTGAACTCAGAATGGAGGTGTGTGAAGTCACAGAATCTAGGTGTGTGAAGTCATAGAATGGAGGTGTGTGAAGTCATAGAATGGAGGTGTGTGAACCCATAATGGAGGCGTGAGAAATCACAGAATTGTGGTGTGTGGAGTCACAGAATGGAGGTGTGTGAAGTCATAGAATGGAGGTGTGTGAAGTCAGAACGGAGGTGTGTGAACTCAGATTGGAGGTGTGGGAAGTCACAATGGAGGTGTGTGAATTTATAGAATGGAGGTGTGTGAAGTCACAGAATGGAGGGGTGTGAAGTCAAAGAATTGAGGTGTGTGAAGTCATAGAATGGAGGTGTGTGAAGTAATAGAATGGAGGTGTGTGAAGTCATAGAATGGAGGTGTGTGAAGTCACAGAATGAAGGTGCGTTAAGTCACAGAATGGAGGTTTGTGAACTCAGAATGTAGGTGTGTGAAGTCACAAAATGGAGGTGTGGGAAGTCATAGAATGGAGTTGTGTGAAGTCACAGAATGGAGGTGTGTGAATTAATAGAATGCAGGTGTGAGAAATCATAGAATGGAGGTTTGTGAAGTCACAGAATGGAGGTGTGTGAAGACAAAAATTTTGTTTGTAGAGTCACAAATGGAGGTGTGTGAACTCATAGAATGGAGGTGTGTGAAGTCAAAGTATGGAGGTGTGTGAAGACATCGAATGGAGGTGTGTGAAGTCATGGAATGGAGGTGTGTGAAGTCACAGTATGGAGGTGTGTGAAGTCAGAATGGAGTTGTGTGAAGTCATAGAATGGAGGTGTGTGAAGTCAGAATGGAGGTGTGTGAACTCATAGAATGGAGGTCTGTGAAGTCACAATGGAGGTGTGTGAACTCATAGAATGGAGGTGTGTGAAGTCACAATGTAGGTGTGTGAAATCATAGAATGGAGGTGTGTGAAGTCACAGTATGGAGGTGTGTGAAATCATAGAATGAAGCTGTGTGAAGTGAGAATTGAGGTGTGTGAAGTCACAGAATGGAGGTGTGTGAACTCAGAATGGAGGTGTGTGAAGTCACAGAATGGAGGTGTGAAGTCATAGAATGGAGGTGTGTGAAGTCATAGAATGGAGGTGTGTTAAGTCATAATGGAGGTGTGTGAAGTCACAGAATTGAGGTGTGTGAAGTCACTGAATGGAGGTGTGTGAAGTCATAGAATGGAGGTGTGTGAAGTCATAGAATGGAGGTGTGTGATCATAGAATGGATGTTTGTGAAGTAAGAATGAAGGTGTGTTAAGTCATAGAATGGAGGTGTGTGAAGGCACAGAATGGAGGTGTGTGAAGTCATAGAATGGAGCTGTGTGAAGTCATAATGGAGGTGTTTGAAGTCATAGAATGGAGGTGTGTGAACTCACAATGGAGGTGTGTGAAGTCCAAGAATGGAGGTGTGTGAAGTCATAGAAAGGAATTGTGTGAAGTCATAGATGGAGGTGTGTGAAGCCAGAATTGAGGTGTGTGAAGTCACAGAATTGAGGTGTGTGAACTCAGAATGGAGGTTTGTGAAGACACAGAATGGAGGTTTGTGAAGTCATAGAATGGAGGTGTTTGAAGTCATAGAATGGACTTTCTGAAGTAGAATGAAGGTGTGTGAAGTCACAGAATGGAGGTGTGTGAAGTCAAAATGGAGGTGTGGGAAGTCATAAAATGGAGATGTGTGAAGTCATGGAATAGAGGTGTGTGAAGTCCAAAATGGAGGTGTGTGAGGTCAAACAATTGTGGTGGGTGAAGTCACAGAATGGCGGTGTGTGAAGTCAACGAATGGAAGTGTGTGAAGTCAAAATGGAGGTGTGTGAAGTCACAGAATGGAGGTGTGTGAGGTCACAGAATGGAGGTGTGTGAAGTCATAGAATGGAGGTGTGTGAAGTCACAGAATGGAGATGTGTGAAGTCACAGAATGTTGGTGTTTGATGTCACAGATTGGAGGTGTGTGAAGTCACAGAAGGGAGGTGTGTGAACTCACAATGGAGGTGTGTGAAGTCCCAGAATGGAGGTGTGTGAAGTCAAACAATAAAGGTGTGTGAAGTCACAGAATGGAGGTCTGTGAAGTCATAGAATGGAGGTGTGTTAAGTCACAGAATGGAGGTGTGTGACCTCAGAGAATGGAGGTGTGTGAACTCAGAATGGAGGTGTGTGAAGTCACAGAACGGATATTTCTGCAGTCATAGAATGGAAGTGCGTGAAGTCATAGAATGGATGTTTCTGAAGTAAGAATGAAGGTGTGTGACGTCATAGAATGGAGGTGTGTGAAGTCAAAATGGAGGTGTGTGAACTCATAGAATGGAGGTGTGAGACCTCATAGAATGGAGGTGTGTGAAGTCATGGAATGGAGGTGTGTGAAGTCAAAGAATGGAGGTGTGTGAAGTCAAACAATAAAGGTGTGTGAAGTCACAGAATGGAGGTGTGTGAAATCACAGAATGGAGGTGTGTGAAGTCAAAAAGGTGGTGTGTAGAGTCACAAATGGAGGTGTGTGAACTCATAGAATGGAGGTGTGTGAAGTCAAAGAATGGAGGTGTGTGAAGGCATCGAATGGAGGTGTGTGAAGTCATGGAATGGAGGTGTGTGAAGTCACAGAGTGGAGGTGTGTGAAGTCAGAATGGAGTTGAGTAAAGTCAAGGAATGGAGGTGTGTGAAGTCAGAATGGAGGTGTGTGAAGTCATAGAATGGAGGTATGTGAAGTCACAGAATGGAGGTGTGTGAAGTCATAGAATGGAGGTGTGTGAAATCATAGAATGGAGGTGTGGGAAGTCAGAGAATGGAGCTGTGTGAAGTCTGAATGGAGGTGTGCGAAGTCATAGAATGGAGGTGTGTGAAGTCATTTTATGGAGCTGTGTGAAGTCAGAATGGAGGTGTGTAAAGTCACAGAATGGAGGTGTGTGAACTCAGAATGGAGGTGTGTGAAGTCACAGAATCTAGGTGTGTGAAGTCATAGAATGGAGGTGTGTGAAGTCATAGAATGGAGGTGTGTGAAGTCAGAACGGAGGTGTGTGAACTCAGATTGGAGGTGTGGGAAGTCACAATGGAGGTGTGTGAATTTATAGAATGGAGGTGTGTGAAGTCACAGAATGGAGGGGTGTGAAGTCAAAGAATTGAGGTGTGTGAAGTCATAGAATGGAGGTGTGTGAAGTAATAGAATGGAGGTGTGTGAAGTCATAGAATGGAGGTGTGTGAAGTCACAGAATGAAGGTGCGTTAAGTCACAGAATGGAGGTTTGTGAACTCAGAATGTAGGTGTGTGAAGTCACAAAATGGAGGTGTGGGAAGTCATAGAATGGAGGTTTGTGAAGTCACAGAATGGAGGTGTGTGAAGACAAAAATGTTGTGTGTAGAGTGACAAATGGAGGTGTGTGAACTCATAGAATTGAGGTGTGTGAAGTCAAAGTATGGAGGTGTGTGAAGACATCGAATGGAGGTGTGTGAAGTTATGGAATGGAGGTGTGTGAAGTCACAGTATGGAGGTGTGTGAAGTCAGAATGGAGTGGTGTGAAGTCATAGAATGGAGGTGTGTGAAGTCAGAATGGAGGTGTGTGAACTCATAGAATGGAGGTGTGTGAAGTCACAATGGAGGTGTGTGAACTCATAGAATGGAGGTGTGTGAAGTCACAATGTAGGTGTGTGAAATCATAGAATGGAGGTGTGTGAAGTCACAGTATGGAGGTGTGTGAAATCATAGA
The DNA here is from genome assembly GCA_024803745.1 of Megascapheus bottae. Lineage (NCBI taxonomy): Eukaryota > Metazoa > Chordata > Mammalia > Rodentia > Geomyidae > Megascapheus > Megascapheus bottae. The sequence goes on along the minus strand of JANJXV010001747.1, from coordinate 70,545 downwards.
ATGAAGCTGTGTGAAGTGAGAATTGAGGTGTGTGAAGTCACAGAATGGAGGTGTGTGAACTCAGAATGGAGGTGTGTGAAGTCACAGAATGGAGGTGTGAAGTCATAGAATGGAGGTGTGTGAAGTCATAGAATGGAGGTGTGTTAAGTCATAATGGAGGTGTGTGAAGTCACAGAATTGAGGTGTGTGAAGTCACTGAATGGAGGTGTGTGAAGTCATAGAATGGAGGTGTGTGAAGTCATAGAATGGAGGTGTGTGATCATAGAATGGATGTTTGTGAAGTAAGAATGAAGGTGTGTTAAGTCACAGAATGGAGGTGTGTGAAGGCACAGAATGGAGGTGTGTGAAGTCATAGAATGGAGCTGTGTGAAGTCATAATGGAGGTGTGTGAAGTCATAGAATGGAGGTGTGTGAACTCACAATGGAGGTGTGTGAAGTCCAAGAATGGAGGTGTGTGAAGTCATAGAAAGGAATTGTGTGAAGTCATAGATGGAGGTGTGTGAAGCCAGAATTGAGGTGTGTGAAGTCACAGAATTGAGGTGTGTGAACTCAGAATGGAGGTTTGTGAAGACACAGAATGGAGGTTTGTGAAGTCATAGAATGGAGGTGTTTGAAGTCATAGAATGGACTTTCTGAAGTAGAATGAAGGTGTGTGAAGTCACAGAATGGAGGTGTGTGAAGTCAAAATGCAGGTGTGGGAACTCATAAAATGGAGATGTGTGAAGTCATGGAATAGAGGTGTGTGAAGTCCAAAAATGGAGGTGTGTGAGGTCAAACAATGGTGGTGGGTGAAGTCACAGAATGGCGGTGTGTGAAGTCAACGAATGGAAGTGTGTGAAGTCAAAATGGAGGTGTGTGAAGTCACAGAATGGAGGTGTGTGAGGTCACAGAATGGAGGTGTGTGAAGTCATAGAATGGAGGTGTGTGAAATCACAGAATGGAGATGTGTGAAGTCACAGAATGGCGGTGTTTGATGTCACAGATTGGAGGTGTGTGAAGTCACAGAAGGGAGGTGTGTGAACTCACAATGGAGGTGTGTGAAGTCCCAGAATGGAGGTGTGTGAAGTCAAACAATAAAGGTGTGTGAAGTCACAGAATGGAGGTCTGTGAAGTCATAGAATGGAGGTGTGTTAAGTCACAGAATGGAGGTGTGTGACCTCAGAGAATGGAGGTGTGTGAACTCAGAATGGAGGTGTGTGAAGTCACAGAACGGAGATTTCTGCAGTCATAGAATGGAAGTGCGTGAAGTCATAGAATGGATGTTTCTGAAGTAAGAATGAAGGTGTGTGACGTCATAGAATGGAGGTGTGTGAAGTCAAAATGGAGGTGTGTGAACTCATAGAATGGAGGTGTGAGACCTCATAGAATGGAGGTGTGTGAAGTCATGGAATGGAGGTGTGTGAAGTCAAAGAATGGAGGTGTGTGAAGTCAAAAAATAAAAGTGTGTGAAGTCACAGAATGGAGGTGTGTGAAATCACAGAATGGAGGTGTGTGAAGTCAAAAAGGTGGTGTGTAGAGTCACAAATGGAGGTGTGTGAACTCATAGAATGGAGGTGTGTGAAGTCAAAGAATGGAGGTGTGTGAAGTCATCGAATGGAGGTGTGTGAAGTCATGGAATGGAGGTGTGTGAAGTCACAGAGTGGAGGTGTGTGAAGTCAGAATGGAGTTGTGTAAAGTCAAGGAATGGAGGTGTGTGAAGTCAGAATGGAGATGTGTGAAGTCATAGAATGGAGGTGTGTGAAATCATAGAATGGAGGTGTGGGAAGTCAGAGAGTGGAGCTGTGTGAAGTCTGAATGGAGGTGTGCGAAGTCACAGAATGGAGGTGTGTGAAGTCATTTTATGGAGCTGTGTGAAGTCAGAATGGAGGTGTGTAAAGTCACAGAATGGAGGTGTGTGAACTCAGAATGGAGGTGTGTGAAGTCACAGAATCTAGGTGTGTGAAGTCATAGAATGGATGTGTGTGAAGTCATAGAATGGAGGTGTGCGAACTCATAATGGAGGCGTGAGAAATCACAGAATTGTGGTGTGTGGAGTCACAGAATGGAGGTGTGTGAAGTCATAGAATGGAGGTGTGTGAAGTCAGAACGGAGGTGTGTGAACTCAGATTGGAGGTGTGGGAAGTCACAATGGAGGTGTGTGAATTTATAGAATGGAGGTGTGTGAAGTCACAGAATGGAGGGGTGTGAAGTCAAAGAATTGAGGTGTGTGAAGTCATAGAATGGAGGTGTGTGAAGTAATAGAATGGAGGTGTGTGAAGTCATAGAATGGAGGTGTGTGAAGTCACAGAATGAAGGTGCGTTAAGTCACAGAATGGAGGTTTGTGAACTCAGAATGTAGGTGTGTGAAGTCACAAAATGGAGGTGTGGGAAGTCATAGAATGGAGTTGTGTGAAGTCACAGAAAGGAGGTGTGTGAATTAATAGAATGAAGGTGTGAGAAATCATAGAATGGAGGTTTGTGAAGTCACAGACTGGAGGTGTGTGAAGTCACAGAAAGCAGGTGTGTGAAATCACAGAATGGAGGTGTGTGAAAACAAAAATGTTGTGTGTAGAGTCACAAATGGAGGTGTGTGAACTCATAGAATGGAGGTGTGTGAAGTCAAAGTATGGAGGTGTGTGAAGACATCGAATGGAGGTGTGTGAAGTCATAGAATGGAGGTGTGTGAAGTCACAGTATGAAGGTGTGTGAAGTCAGAATGGAGTTGTGTGAAGTCATAGAATGGAGGTGTGTGAAGTCAGAATGGAGGTGTGTGAACTCATAGAATGGAGGTGTGTGAAGTCACAATGGAGGTGTGTGAACTCATAGAATGGAGGTGTGTGAAGTCACAATGGAGGTGTGTGAAATCATAGAATGGAGGTGTGTGAAGTCACAGTATGGAGGTGTGTGAAATCATAGAATGAAGCTGTGTGAAGTGAGAATTGAGGTGTGTGAAGTCACAGAATGGAGGTGTGTTAACTCAGAATGGAGGTGTGTGAAGTCACAGAATGGAGGTGTGAAGTCATAGAATGGAGGTGTGTGAAGTCATAGAATGGAGGTGTGTTAAGTCATAATGGAGGTGTGTGAAGTCACAGAATTGAGGTGTGTGAAGTCACTGAATGGAGGTGTGTGAAGTCATAGAATGGAGGTGTGTGAAGTCATAGAATGGAGGTGTGTGATCATAGAATGGATGTTTGTGAAGTAAGAATGAAGGAGTGTTAAGTCATAGAATGGAGGTGTGTGAAGGCACAGAATGGAGGTGTGTGAAGTCATAGAATGGAGCTGTGTGAAGTCATAATGGAGGTGTGTGAAGTCATAGAATGGAGGTGTGTGAACTCACAATGGAGGTGTGTGAAGTCCAAGAATGGAGGTGTGTGAAGTAAGAATGAAGGAGTGTTAAGTCATAGAATGGAGGTGTGTGAAGTCACAGAATGGCGGTGTGTGAAGTCAACGAATGGAAGTGTGTGAAGTCAAAATGGAGGTGTGTGAAGTCACAGAATGGAGGTGTGTGAGGTCACAGAATGGAGGTGTGTGAAGTCATAGAATGGAGGTGTGTGAAATCACAGAATGGAGATGTGTGAAGTCACAGAATGGCGGTGTTTGATGTCACAGATTGGAGGTGTGTGAAGTCACAGAAGGGAGGTGTGTGAACTCACAATGGAGGTGTGTGAAGTCCCAGAATGGAGGTGTGTGAAGTCAAACAATAACGGTGTGTGAAGGCACAGAATGGAGGTCTGTGAAGTCATAGAATGGAGGTGTGTTAAGTCACAGAATGGAGGTGTGTGACCTCAGAGAATGGAGGTGTGTGAACTCAGAATGGAGGTGTGTGAAGTCACAGAACGGATATTTCTGCAGTCATAGAATGGAAGTGCGTGAAGTCATAGAATGGATGTTTCTGAAGTAAGAATGAAGGTGTGTGACGTCATAGAATGGAGGTGTGTGAAGTCAAAATGGAGGTGTGTGAACTCATAGAATGGAGGTGTGAGACCTCATAGAATGGAGGTGTGTGAAGTCATGGAATGGAGGTGTGTGAAGTCAAAGAATGGAGGTGTGTGAAGTCAAACAATAAAGGTGTGTGAAGTCACAGAATGGAGGTGTGTGAAATCACAGAATGGAGGTGTGTGAAGTCAAAAAGGTGGTGTGTAGAGTCACAAATGGAGGTGTGTGAACTCATAGAATGGAGGTGTGTGAAGTCACAATGGAGGTGTGTGAAATCATAGAATGGAGGTGTGTGAAGTCACAGTATGGAGGTGTGTGAAGTCATAGAATGAAGCTGTGTGAAGTGAGAATTGAGGTGTTTGAAGTCACAGAATGGAGGTGTGTGAACGCAGAATGGAGGTGTGTGAAGTCACAGAATGGAGGTGTGAAGTCATAGAATGGAGGCGTGTGAAGTCATAGAATGGAGGTGTGTGAACTCACAATGGAGGTGTGTGAAGTCACAGAATGGAGGTGTGTGAAGTCACTGAATGGAGGTGTGTGAAGTCATAGAATGGAGGTGTGTGAAGTCATAGAATTGAGGTGTGTGATCATAGAATGGATGTTTGTGAAGTAAGAATGAAGGTGTTTTAAGTCATAGAATGGAGGTGTGTGAAGGCACAGAATGGAGGTATGTGAAGTCATAGAATGGAGCTGTGTGAAGTCATAATGGAGGTGTGTGAAGTCATAGAATTGAGGTGTGTGAACTCACAATGAAGGTGTGTGAAGTCAAAGAATGGAGGTGTGTGAAGTCATAGAAAGGAATTGTGTGAAGTCATAGAATGGAGGTGTGTGAAGCCAGAATTGGGGTGTGTGAAGTCACAGAATTGAGGTGGGTGAACCCAGAATGGAGGTTTGTGAAGACACAGAATGGAGGTTTGTGAAGTCATAGAATGGAGGTGTGTGAAGTCATAGAATGGATGTTTCTGAAGTAGAATGAAGGTGTGTGAAGTCACAGAATGGAGGTGTGTGAAGTCAAAATGGAGGTGTGCGAACTCATAAAATTGAGATGTGTGAAGTCATGGAATAGAGGTGTGTGAAGTCCAAAAATGGCGGTGTGTGAAGTCAACGAATGGAAGTGTGTGAAGTCAAAATGGAGGTGTGTGAAGTCACAGAATGGAGGTGTGTGAGGTCACAGAATGGAGGTGTGTGAAGTCATAGAATGGAGGTGTGTGAAGTCACAGAATGGAGATGTGTGAAGTCACAGAATGGCGGAGTTTGAAGTCAGAGATTGGAGGTGTGTGAAGTCACAGAAGGGAGGTGTGTGAACTCACAATGGAGGTGTGTGAAGTCCCAGAATGGAGGTGTGTGAAGTCAAACAATATAGTTGTGTGAAGCCACAGAATGGAGTTCTGTGAAGTCACAGAATCTAGGTGTGTGAAGTCATAGAATGGAGGTGTGTGAAGTCATAGAATGGAGGTGTGTGAACTCATAATGGAGGCGTGAGAAATCACAGAATTGTGGTGTGTGGAGTCACAGAATGGAGGTGTGTGAAGTCATAGAATGGAGGTGTGTGAAGTCAGAACGGAGGTGTGTGAACTCAGATTGGAGGTGTGGGAAGTCACAATGGAGGTGTGTGAATTTATAGAATGGAGGTGTGTGAAGTCACAGAATGGAGGGGTGTGAATTCAAAGAATTGAGGTGTGTGAAGTCATAGAATGGAGGTGTGTGAAGTAATAGAATAGAGGTGTGTGAAGTCATAGAATGGAGATGTGTGAAGTCACAGAATGAAGGTGCGTTAAGTCACAGAATGGAGGTTTGTGAACTCAGAATGTAGGTGTGTGAAGTCACAAAATGGAGGTGTGGGAAGCCATAGAATGGAGTTGTGTGAAGTCACAGAATGGAGGTGTGTGAATTAATAGAATGTAGGTGTGAGAAATCATAGAATGGAGGTTTGTGAAGTCACAGAATGGAGGTGTGTGAAGTCACAGAATGCAGGTGTGTGAAATCACAGAATGGAGGTGTGTGAAGACAAAAATGTGGTGTGTAGAGTCACAAATGGAGGTGTGTGAACTCATAGAATGGAGGTGTGTGAAGTCAAAGTATGGAGGTGTGTGAAGACATCGAATGGAGGTGTGTGAAGTCATGGAATGGAGGTGTGTGAAGTCACAGAATGGAGGTGTGTGAAGTCAGAATGGAGTTGTGTGAAGTCATAGAATGGAGGTGTGTGAAGTCAGAATGGAGGTGTGTGAACTCATAGAATGGAGGTGTGTGAAGTCACAATGGAGGTGTGTGAACTCATAGAATGGAGGTGTGTGAAGTCACAATGGAGGTGTGTGAAATCATAGAATGGAGGTGTGTGAAGTCACAGTATGGAGGTGTGTGAAATCATAGAATGAAGCTGTGTGAAGTGAGAATTGAGCTGTGTGAAGTCACAGAATGGAGGTGTGTGAACTCAGAATGGAGGTGTGTGAAGTCACAGAATGGAGGTGTGAAGTCATAGAATGGAGGTGTGTGAAGTCATAGAATGGAGGTGTGTTAAGTCATAATGGAGGTGTGTGAAGTCACAGAATTGAGGTGTGTGAAGTCACTGAATGGAGGTGTGTGAAGTCATAGAATGGAGGTGTGTGAAGTCATAGAATGGAGGTGTGTGATCATAGAATGGATGTTCGTGAAGTAAGAATGAAGGTGTGTTAAGTCATAGAATGGATGTGTGTGAAGGCACAGAATGGAGGTATGTGAAGTCATAGAATGGAGCTGTGTGAAGTCATAATGGAGGTGTGTGAAGTCATAGAATGGAGGTGTGTGAACTCACAATGGAGGTGTGTGAAGTCCAAGAATGGAGGTGTGTGAAGTCATAGAAAGGAATTGTGTGAAGTCATAGATGGAGGTGTGTGAAGCCAGAATTGAGGTGTGTGAAGTCACAGAATTGAGGTGTGTGAACTCAGAATGGAGGTTTGTGAAGACACAGAATGGAGGTTTGTGAAGTCATAGAATGGAGGTGTTTGAAGTCATAGAATGCACTTTCTGAAGTAGAATGAAGGTGTGTGAAGTCACAGAATGGAGGTGTGTGAAGTCAAAATGGAGGTGTGGGAACTCATAAAATGGAGATGTGTGAAGTCATGGAATAGAGGTGTGTGAAGTCCAAAAATGGAGGTGTGTGAGGTCAAACAATGGTGGTGTGTGAAGTCACAGAATGGCGGTGTGTGAAGTCAACGAATGGAAGTGTGTGAAGTCAAATTGGGGGTGTGTGAAGTCACAGAATGGAGGTGTGTGAGGTCACAGAATGGAGGTGTGTGAAGTCATAGAATGGAGGTGTGTGAAATCACAGAATGGAGATGTGTGAAGTCACAGAATGGCGGTGTTTGATGTCACAGATTGGAGGTGTTTGAAGTCACAGAAGGGAGGTGTGTGAACTCACAATGGAGGTGTGTGAAGTCCCAGAATGGAGGTGTGTGAAGTCAAACAATAACCGAGTGTGAAGTCACAGAATGGAGGTCTGTGAAGTCATAGAATGGAGGTGTGTTAAGTCACAGAATGGAGGTGTGTGACCTCAGAGAATGGAGGTGTGTGAACTCAGAATGGAGGTGTGTGAAGTCACAGAACGGAGATTTCTGCAGTCATAGAATGGAAGTGCGTGAAGTCATAGAATGGATGTTTCTGAAGTAAGAATGAAGGTGTGTGACGTCATAGAATGGAGGTGTGTGAAGTCAAAATGGAGGTGTGTGAACTCATAGAATGGAGGTGTGAGACCTCATAGAATGGAGGTGTGTGAAGTCATGGAATGGAGGTGTGTGAAGTCAAAGAATGGAGGTGTGTGAAGTCAAACAATAAAGGTGTGTGAAGTCACAGAATGGAGGTGTGTGAAATCACAGAATGGAGGTGTGTGAAGTCAAAAAGGTGGTGTGTAGAGTCACAAATGGAGGTGTGTGAACTCATAGAATTGAGGTGTGTGAAGTCAAAGAATGGAGGTGTGTGAAGTCATCGAATGGAGGTGTGTGAAGTCATGGAATGGAGGTGTGTGAAGTCACAGAGTGGAGGTGTGTGAAGTCAGAATGGAGTTGTGTTAAGTCAAGGAATGGAGGTGTGTGAAGTCAGAATGGAGGTGTGTGAAGTCATAGAATGGAGGTATGTGAAGTTACAGAATGTAGGTGTGTGAAGTCATAGAATGGAGGTGTGTGAAATCATAGAATGGAGGTGTGGAAGTCAGAGAATGGAGCTGTGTGAAGTCTGAATGGAGGTGTGCGAAGTCACAGAATGGAGGTGTGTGAAGTCATTTTATGGAGCTGTGTGAAGTCAGAATGGAGGTGTGTAAAGTCACAGAATGGAGGTGTGTGAACTCAGAATGGAGGTGTGTGAAGTCACAGAATCTAGGTGTGTGAAGTCATAGAATGGAGGTGTGTGAAGTCATAGAGTGGAGGTGTGTGAACTCATAATGGAGGCGTGAGAAATCACAGAATTGTGGTGTGTGGAGTCACAGAATGGAGGTGTGTGAAGTCATAGAATGGAGGTGTGTGAACTCAGAACGGAGGTGTGTGAACTCAGATTGGAGGTGTGGGAAGTCACAATGGAGGTGTGTGAATATATAGAATGGAGGTGTGTGAAGTCACAGAATGGAGGGGTGTGAAGTCAAAGAATGGAGGTGTGTGAAGTCATAGAATGGAGGTGTGTGAAGTCATAGAATGGAGGTGTGTGAAGTCATAGAATGGACGTGTGTGAAGTCACAGAATGAAGGTGCGTTAAGTCACAGAATGGAGGTTTGTGAACTCAGAATGTAGGTGTGTGAAGTCACAAAATGGAGGTGTGGGAAGTCATAGAATGGAGTTGTGTGAAGTCACAGAATGGAGGTGTGTGAATTAATAGAATGTAGGTGTGAGAAATCATAGAATGGAGGTTTGTGAAGTCACAGAATGGAGGTGTGTGAAGTCACAGAATGGAGGTGTGTGAACTCACAATGAAGATGTGTGAAGTCAAAGAATGGAGGTTTGTGAAGTCATAGAATGGAATTGTGTGAAGTCATAGAATGGAGGTGTGTGAAGTGAGAATTGAGGTGTGTGAAGTCACGTAACTGAGGTGTGTGAACTCAGAATGGAGGTGTGTGAAGTCACAGAATGGAGGTTTGTGAAGTCAAAGAATGGAGGTGTGTGAAGTCATAGAATGGTTGTTTCTGAAGTAGAATGAAGATGTGTGAACTCATAGAATGGAGGTGTGTGAAGTCAAAATGGAGGTGTGTGAACTCATAAAATGGTGTGTGAAGTCATGGAATGGAGGTGTGTGAAGTCCAAGAATATAGGTGTGTGAAGTCAAACAATGGTGGTGTGTGAAGTCACAGAATGCAGGTGTGTTAAGTCAAAGAATGGAAGTGTGTGAAGTCAAAATGGAGGTGTGTGAAGTCACAGAATGGAGGTGTGTGAAGTCACAGAATGAAGGTGTTTGAAGTCAAAATTGTGGTGTGTGAAGTCACAAATGGAGGTGTCTGAAGTCAGAATGCAGCTCTGTGAAGTCATTGAATTGGAGGTGTGTGAAGTCAGAATGGAGGTGTGTGAACTCATAGAATGGAGTGTGTGAAGTCACAATGGGGGTGTGTGAAGTCATAGAATCGGGGTGTGTGAAGTCAAATTGGAGGTGTGTGAAATCACAGAATGGAGGTGTGTCAACTCAGAAATGAGGAGTGTGAAGTCATAGAATGGAAGTGCGTGAAGTCATAGAATGGATGTTTCTGAAGTAAGAATGAAGGTGTGTGAAGTCATAGAATGGAGGTGTGTGAAGTCAAAATGGAGGTGTGTGAACTCATAGAATGAAGGTCTGAGAACTCATAGAATGGAGGTGTGTGAAGTCATGGAATAAAGGTGTGTGAAGTCAAAGAATGCAGGTGTGTGAAGTCAAACAATAAAGGTGTGTGAAGTCACAGAATGGAGGTGTGTGAAATCACAGAATGGAGGTGTGTGAAGTCAAAAAGGTGGTGTGTAGAGTCACAAATGGAGGTGTGTGAACTCATAGAATGGAGGTGTGTGAAGTCACAATGGAGGTGTGTGAAATCATAGAATGGAGGTGTGTGAAGTCACAGTATGGAGGTGTGTGAAGTCATAGAATGAAGCTGTGTGAAGTGAGAATTGAGGTGTTTGAAGTCACAGAATGGAGGTGTGTGAACTCAGAATGGAGGTGTGTGAAGTCACAGAATGGAGGTGTGAAGTCATAGAATGTCGGCGTGTGAAGTCATAGAATGGAGGTGTGTGAACTCACAATGGAGGTGTGTGAAGTCACAGAATGGAGGTGTGTGAAGTCACTGAATGGAGGTGTGTGAAGTCATAGAATGGAGGTGTGTGAAGTCATAGAATTGAGGTGTGTGATCATAGAATGGATGTTTGTGAAGTAAGAATGAAGGTGTTTTAAGTCATAGAATGGAGGTGTGTGAAGGCACAGAATGGAGGTATGTGAAGTCATAGAATGGAGCTGTGTGAAGTCATAATGGAGGTGTGTGAAGTCATAGAATTGAGGTGTGTGAACTCACAATGGAGGTGTGTGAAGTCAAAGAATGGAGGTGTGTGAAGTCATAGAAAGGAATTGTGTGAAGTCATAGAATGGAGGTGTGTGAAGCCAGAATTGGGGTGTGTGAAGTCACAGAATTGAGGTGGGTGAACCCAGAATGGAGGTTTGTGAAGACACAGAATGGAGGTTTGTGAAGTCATAGAATGGAGGTGTGTGAAGTCATAGAATGGATGTTTCTGAAGTAGAATGAAGGTGTGTGAAGTCACAGAATGGAGGTGTGTGAAGTCAAAATGGAGGTGTGCGAACTCATAAAATTGAGATGTGTGAAGTCATGGAATAGAGGTGTGTGAAGTCCAAAAATGGCGGTGTGTGAAGTCAAACAATGGTGGTGTGTGAAGTCACAGAATGGCGGTGTGTGAAGTCACAGAATGGAGGTGTGTGAGGTCACAGAATGGAGGTGTGTGAAGTCATAGAATGGAGGTGTGTGAAGTCACAGAATGGAGATGTGTGAAGTCACAGAATGGCGGAGTTTGAAGTCAGAGATTGGAGGTGTGTGAAGTCACAGAAGGGAGATGTGTGAACTCACAATGGAGGTGTGTGAAGTCCCAGAATGGAGGTGTGTGAAGTCAAACAATAAAGTTGTGTGAAGCCACAGAATGGAGTTCTGTGAAGTCACAGAATCTAGGTGTGTGAAGTCATAGAATGGAGGTGTGTGAAGTCATAGAATGTAGGTGTGTGAACTCATAATGGATGCGTGAGAAATCACAGAATTGTGGTGTGTGGAGTCACAGAATGGAGGTGTGTGAAGTCATAGAATGGAGGTGTGTGAAGTCAGAACGGAGGTGTGTGAACTCAGATTGGAGGTGTGGGAAGTCACAATGGAGGTGTGTGAATTTATAGAATGGAGGTGTGTGAAGTCACAGAATGGAGGGGTGTGAAGTCAAAGAATTGAGGTGTGTGAAGTCATAGAATGGAGGTGTGTGAAGTAATAGAATGGAGGTGTGTGAAGTCATAGAATGGAGATGTGTGAAGTCACAGAATGAAGGTGCGTTAAGTCACAGAATGGAGGTTTGTGAACTCAGAATGTAGGTGTGTGAAGTCACAAAATGGAGGTGTAGGAAGTCATAGAATGGAATTGTGTGAAGTCACAGAATGGAGGTGTGTGAATTAATAGAATGTACGTGTGAGAAATCATAGAATGGAGGTTTGTGAAGTCACAGAATGGAGGTGTGTGAAGTCACAGAATGCAGGTGTGTGAAATCACAGAATGGAGGTGTGTGAAGACAAAAATGTGGTGTGTAGAGTCACAAATGGAGGTGTGTGAACTCATAGAATGGAGGTGTGTGAAGTCAAAGTATGGAGGTGTGTGAAGACATCGAATGGAGGTGTGTGAAGTCATGGAATGGAGGTGTGTGAAGTCACAGAATGGAGGTGTGTGAAGTCAGAATGGAGTTGTGTGAAGTCATAGAATGGAGGTGTGTGAAGTCAGAATGGAGGTGTGTGAACTCATAGAATGGAGGTGTGTGAAGTCACATTGGAGGTGTGTGAACTCATAGAATGGAGGTGTGTGAAGTCACAATGGAGGTGTGTGAAATCATAGAATGGAGGTGTGTGAAGTCACAGTATGGAGGTGTGTGAAATCATAGAATGAAGCTGTGTGAAGTGAGAATTGAGGTGTGTGAAGTCACAGAATGGAGGTGTGTGAACTCAGAATGGAGGTGTGTGAAGTCACAGAATGGAGGTGTGAAGTCATAGAATGGAGGTGTGTGAAGTCATAGAATGGAGGTGTGTTAAGTCATAATGGAGGTGTGTGAAGTCACAGAATTGAGGTGTGTGAAGTCACTGAATGGAGGTGTGTGAAGTCATAGAATGGAGGTGTGTGAAGTCATAGAATGGAGGTGTGTGATCATAGAATGGATGTTTGTGAAGTAAGAATGAAGGTGTGTTAAGACATAGAATGGAGGTGTGTGAAGGCACAGAATGGAGGTGTGTGAAGTCATAGAATGGAGCTGTGTGAAGTCATAATGGAGGTGTGTGAAGTCATAGAATGGAGGTGTGTGAACTCACAAGGGAGGTGTGTGAAGTCCAAGAATGGAGGTGTGTGAAGTCATAGAAAGGAATTGTGTGAAGTCATAGATGGAGGTGTGTGAAGCAAGAATTGAGGTGTGTGAAGTCACAGAATTGAGGTGTGTGAAGCCAGAATTGAGGTGTGTGAAGTCACAATGGAGGTGTGTGTACTCATAGAATGGAGGTGTGTGAAGTCACAATGGAGGTGTGTGAAATCATAGAATGGAGGTGTGTGAAGTCACAGTATGGAGGTGTGTGAAATCATAGAATGAAGCTGTGTGAAGTGAGAATTGAGGTGTGTGAAGTCACAGAATGGAGGTGTGTGAACTCAGAATGGAGGTGTGTGAAGTCACAGAATGGAGGTGTGAAGTCATAGAATGGAGGTGTGTGAAGTCATAGAATGGAGGTGTGTGAACTCACAATGGAGGTGTGTGAAGTCCCAGAATGGAGGTGTGTGAAGTCAAACAATAACGGTGTGTGAAGTCACAGAATGGAGGTCTGTGAAGTCATAGAATGGAGGTGTGTTAAGTCACAGAATGGAGGTGTGTGACCTCAGAGAATGGAGGTGTGTGAACTCAGAATGGAGGTGTGTGAAGTCACAGAACGGAGCTTTCTGCAGTCATAGAATGGAAGTGCGTGAAGTCATAGAATGGATGTTTCTGAAGTAAGAATGAAGGTGTGTGACGTCATAGAATGGAGGTGTGTGAAGTCAAAATGGAGGTGTGTGAACTCATAGAATGGAGGTGTGAGACCTCATAGAATGGAGGTGTGTGAAGTCATGGAATGGAGGTGTGTGAAGTCAAAGAATGGAGGTGTGTGAAGTCAAACAATAAAGGTGTGTGAAGTCACAGAATGGAGGTGTGTGAAATCACAGAATGGAGTTGTGTGAAGTCAAAAGGTGGTGTGTAGAGTCACAAATGGAGGTGTGTGAACTCATAGAATGGATGTGTGTGAAGTCAAAGAATGGAGGTGTGTGAAGGCATCGAATGGAGGTGTGTGAACTCATAGAATGGAGGTGTCTGAAGTCAGAATGCAGCTCTGTGAAGTCATTGAATGGAGGTGTGTGAAGTCAGAATGGAGGTGTGTGCACTCATAGAATGGAGTGTGTGAAGTCACAATGGGGGTGTGTGAAGTCATAGAATCGGGGTGTGTGAAGTCAAATTGGAGGTGTGTGAAATCACAGAATGGAGGTGTGTCAACTCAGAAATGAGGAGTGTGAAGTCATAGAATGGAAGTGCGTGAAGTCATAGAATGGATGTTTCTGAAGTAAGAATGAAGGTGTGTGACGTCATAGAATGGAGGTGTGTGAAGTCAAAATGGAGGTGTGTGAACTCATAGAATGAAGGTCTGAGAACTCATAGAATGGAGGTGTGTGAAGTCATGGAATAAAGGTGTGTGAAGTCAAAGAATGCAGGTGTGTGAAGTCAAACAATAAAGGTGTGTGAAGTCACAGAATGGAGGTGTGTGAAATCACAGAATGGAGGTGTGTGAAGTCAAAAAGGTGGTGTGTAGAGTCACAAATGGAGGTGTGTGAACTCATAGAATGGAGGTGTGTGAAGTCACAATGGAGGTGTGTGAAATCATAGAATGGAGGTGTGTGAAGTCACAGTATGGAGGTGTGTGTAGTCATAGAATGAAGCTGTGTGAAGTGAGAATTGAGGTGTTTGAAGTCACAGAATGGAGGTGTGTGAACTCAGAATGGAGGTGTGTGAAGTCACAGAATGGAGGTGTGAAGTCATAGAATGGAGGCATGTGAAGTCATAGAATGGAGGTGTGTGAACTCACAATGGAGGTGTGTGAAGTCACAGAATGGAGGTGTGTGAAGTCACTGAATGGAGGTGTGTGAAGTCATAGAATGGAGGTGTGTGAAGTCATAGAATTGAGGTGTGTGATCATAGAATGGATGTTTGTGAAGTAAGAATGAAGGTGTTTTAAGTCATAGAATGGAGGTGTGTGAAGGCACAGAATGGAGTTATGTGAAGTCATAGAATGGAGCTGTGTGAAGTCATAATGGAGGTGTGTGAAGTCATAGAATTGAGGTGTGTGAACTCACAATGAAGGTGTGTGAAGTCAAAGAATGGAGGTGTGTGAAGTCATAGAAAGGAATTGTGTGAAGTCATAGAATGGAGGTGTGTGAAGCCAGAATTGGGGTGTGTGAAGTCACAGAATTGACGTGGGTGAACCCAGAATGGAGGTTTGTGAAGACACAGAATGGAGGTTTGTGAAGTCATAGAATGGAGGTGTGTGAAGTCATAGAATGGATGTTTCTGAAGTAGAATGAAGGTGTGTGAAGTCACAGAATGGAGGTGTGTGAAGTCAAAATGGAGGTGTGCGAACTCATAAAATTGAGATGTGTGAAGTCATGGAATAGAGGTGTGTGAAGTCCAAAAATGGCGGTGTGTGAAGTCAACGAATGGAAGTGTGTGAAGTCAAAATGGAGGTGTGTGAAGTCACAGAATGGAAGTGTGTGAAGTCAAAATGGAGGTGTGTGAAGTCACAGAATGGAGGTATGTGAGGTCACAGAATGGAGGTGTGTGAAGTCATAGAATGGAGGTGTGTGAAGTCACAGAATGGAGATGTGTGAAGTCACAGAATGGCGGAGTTTGAAGTCAGAGATTGGAGGTGTGTGAAGTCACAGAAGGGAGGTGTGTGAACTCACAATGGAGGTGTGTGAAGTCCCAGAATGGAGGTGTGTGAAGTCAAACAATAAAGTTGTGTGAAGCCACAGAATGGAGTTCTGTGGAGCCATAGAATGGAAGTGTGTTAAGTCACAGAATGGAGGTGTGTGAACTAAGAAAATGGAGGTGTGTGAACTCAGAATGGAGGTGTGTGAAGTCACAGAACGGAGATTTGTGAAGTCATAGAAGGCAAGTGCGTGAAGTCATAGAATGGATGTTTCTGAAGTAAGAATGAAGGTGTGTGAAGTCATAGAATGGAGGTGTGTGAAGTCAAAATGGAGGTGTGTGAACTCATAGAATGGAGGTGTGAGATCTCATAGAATGGAGGTGTGTGAAGTCATGGAATGGAGGTGTGTGAAGTCAAAGAATGGAGGTGTGTGAAGTCAAACAATAAAGGTGTGTGAAGTCACAGAATGGAGGTGTGTGAAATCACAGAATGGAGGTGTGTGAAGTCAAAAAGGTGGTGTGTAGAGTCACAAATGGAGGTGTGTGAACTCATAGAATGGAGGTGTGTGAAGTCAAAGAATGGAGGTGTGTGAAGTCATCGAATGGAGGTGTGTGAAGTCATGGAATGGAGGTGTGTGAAGTCACAGAGTGGAGGTGTGTGAAGTCAGAATGGAGTTGTGTCAGTCAAGGAATGGAGGTGTGTGAAGTCAGAATGGAGGTGTGTGAAGTCATAGAATGGAGGTATGTGAAGTCACAGAATGGAGGTGTGTGAAGTCATAGAATGGAGGTGTGTGAAATCATAGAATGGAGGTGTGGGAAGTCAGAGAACGGAGCTGTGTGAAGTCTGAATGGAGGTGTGCGAAGTCAAAGAATGGAGGTGTGTGAAGTCATTTTATGGAGCTGTGTGAACTCAGAATGGAGGTGTGTGAAGTCACAGAATCTAGGTGTGTGAAGTCATAGAATGGAGGTGTGTGAAGTCATAGAATGGAGGTGTGTGAACTCATAATGGAGGCGTGAGAAATCACAGAATTGTGGTGTGTGAAGTCACAGAATGGAGGTGTGTGAAGTCATAGAAAGGAGGTGTATGAAGTCAGAACGGAGGTGTGTGAACTCAGATTGGAGGTGTGGGAAGTCACAATGGAGGTGTCTGAATTTATGGAATGGAGGTGTGTGAAGTCACAGAATGGAGGGGTGTGAAGTCAAAGAATGGAGGTGTGTGAAGTCATAGAATGGAGGTGTGTGAAGTCATAGAATGGAGGTGTGTGAAGTCACAGAATGAAGGTGCGTTAAGTCACAGAATGGAGGTTTGTGAACTCAGAATGGAGGTGTGTGAAGTCACAGAATGGATGTGTGGGAAGTCATAGAATGGAGTTTTGTGAAGTCACAGAATGGAGGTGTGTGAATTAATAGAATGTAGGGGTGAGAAATCATAGAATGGAGGTGTGTGAAGTCACAGAATGGAGGTGTGTGAAGTCACAGAATAGAGGTGCGTGAAGTCACAGAATGGAGGTGTGTGAACTCACAATGGAGGTGTGTGAAGTCAAAGAATGGAGATGTGTGAAGTCACAGAATTGAGGTCTGTGAAGTCATAGAATGGAGGTGTGTGAAGTGATAATTGAGGTGTGTGAAGTCACGGAATTGAGGTGTGTGAACTCAGAATGCAGGTGTGTTAAGTCAAAGAATGGAAGTGTGTGAAGTCAAAATGGAGGTGTGTGAAGTCACAGAATGGAGGTGTGTGAAGTCACAGAATGAAGGTGTTTGAAGTCAAAATTGTGGTGTGTGAAGTCACAAATGGAGGTGTCTGAAGTCAGAATGCAGCTCTGTGAAGTCATTGAATGGAGGTGTGTGAAGTCAGAATGGAGGTGTGTGAACTCATAGAATGGAGTGTGTGAAGTCACAATGGGGGTGTGTGAAGTCATAGAATCGGGGTGTGTGAAGTCAAATTGGAGGTGTGTGAAATCACAGAATGGAGGTGTGTCAACTCAGAAATGAGGAGTGTGAAGTCATAGAATGGAAGTGCGTGAAGTCATAGAATGGATGTTTCTGAAGTAAGAATGAAGGTGTGTGAAGTCATAGAATGGAGGTGTGTAAAGTCAAAATGGAGGTGTGTGAACTCATAGAATGAAGGTCTGAGAACTCATAGAATGGAGGTGTGTAAAGTCATGGAATAAAGGTGTGTGAAGTCAAAAAATGCAGGTGTGTGAAGTCAAACAATAAAGGTGTGTGAAGTCACAGAATGGAGGTGTGTGAAATCACAGAATGGAGGTGTGTGAAGTCAAAAAGGTGGTGTGTAGAGTCACAAATGGAGGTGTGTGAACTCATAGAATGGAGGTGTGTGAAGTCACAATGGAGGTGTGTGAAATCATAGAATGGAGGTGTGTGAAGTCACAGTATGGAGGTGTGTGAAGTCATAGAATGAAGCTGTGTGAAGTGAGAATTGAGGTGTGTGAAGTCACAGAATGGAGATGTGTAAACTCAGAATGGAGGTGTGTGAAGTCACAGAATGGAGGTGTGAAGTCATAGAATGGAGGCGTGTGAAGTCATAGAATGGAGGTGTGTGAAGTCATAATGGAGGTGTGTGAAGTCACAGAATTGAGGTGTGTGAAGTCACTGAATGGAGGTGTGTGAAGTCATAGAATGGAGGTGTGTGAAGTCATAGAATGGAGGTGTGTGATCATAGAATGGATGTTTGTGAAGTAAGAATGAAGGTGTTTTAAGTCATAGAATGGAGGTGTGTGAAGGCACAGAATGGAGGTATGTGAAGTCATAGAATGGAGCTGTGTGAAGTCATAATGGAGGTGTGTGAAGTCATAGAATTGAGGTGTGTGAACTCACAATGAAGGTGTGTGAAGTCAAAGAATGGAGGTGTGTGAAGTCATAGAAAGGAATTGTGTGAAGTCATAGAATGGAGGTGTGTGAAGCCAGAATTGGGGTGTGTGAAGTCACAGAATTGAGGTGGGTGAACTCAGAATGGAGGTTTGTGAAGACACAGAATGGAGGTTTGTGAAGTCATAGAATGGAGGTGTGTGAAGTCATAGAATGGATGTTTCTGAAGTAGAATGAAGGTCTGTGAAGTCACAGAATGGAGGTGTGTGAAGTCAAAATAGAGGTGTGCGAACTCATAAAATGGAGATGTGTGAAGTCATGGAATAGAGGTGTGTGAAGTCCAAAAATGGAGGTGTGTGAAGTCAAACAATGGTGGTGTGTGAAGTCACAGAATGGCGGTGTGTGAAGTCAACGAATGGAAGTGTGTGAAGTCAAAATGGATATGTGTGAAGTCACAGAATGGAGGTGTGTGAGGTCACAGAATGGAGGTGTGTGAAGTCATAGAATGGAGGTGTGTGAAGTCACAGAATGGAGATGTGTGAAGTCACAGAATGGCGGAGTTTGAAGTCAGAGATTGGAGGTGTGTGAAGTCACAGAAGGGAGGTGTGTGAACTCACAATGGAGGTGTGTGAAGTCCCAGAATGGAGGTGTGTGAAGTCAAACAATAAAGTTGTGTGAAGCCACAGAATGGAGTTCTGTGGAGTCATAGAATGGAAGTGTTTTAAGTCACAGAATGGAGGTGTGTGAACTAAGAGAATGGAGGTGTGTGAACTCAGAATGGAGGTGTGTGAAGTCACAGAACGGAGATTTGTGAAGTCATAGAATGAAAGTGCGTGAAGTCATAGAATGGATGTTTCTGAAGTAAGAATGAAGGTGTGTGAAGTCATAGAATGGAGGTGTGTGAAGTCAAAATGGAGGTGTGTGAACTCATAGAATGGAGGTGTGAGATCTCATAGAATGAAGGTGTGTGAAGTCAAAATGGAGGTGTGTGAACTCATAAAATGGTGTGTGAAGTCATGGAATGGAGGTGTGTGAAGTCCAAGAATATAGGTGTGTGAAGTCAAACAATTGTGGTGTGTGAAGTCACAGAATGCAGGTGTGTTAAGTCAAAGAATGGAAGTGTGTGAAGTCAAAATGGAGGTGTGTGAAGTCACAGAATGGAGGTGTGTGAAGTCACAGAATGAAGGTGTTTGAAGTCAAAATTGTGGTGTGTGAAGTCACAAATGGAGGTGTCTGAAGTCAGAATGCAGCTCTGTGAAGTCATTGAATGGAGGTGTGTGAAGTCAGAATGGAGGTGTGTGAACTCATAGAATGGAGTGTGTGAAGTCACAATGGGGGTGTGTGAAGTCATAGAATCGGTGTGTGTGAAGTCAAATTGGAGGTGTGTGAAATCACAGAATGGAGGTGTGTCAACTCAGAAATGAGGAGTGTGAAGTCATAGAATGGAAGTGCGTGAAGTCATAGAATGGATGTTTCTGAAGTAAGAATGAAGGTGTGTGAAGTCATAGAATGGAGGTGTGTGAAGTCAAAATGGAGGTGTGTGAACTCATAGAATGAAGGTCTGAGAACTCATAGAATGGAGGTGTGTAAAGTCATGGAATAAAGGTGTGTGAAGTCAAAAAATGCAGGTGTGTGAAGTCAAACAATAAAGGTGTGTGAAGTCACAGAATGGAGGTGTGTGAAATCACAGAATGGAGGTGTGTGAAGTCAAAAAGGTGGTGTGTAGAGTCACAAATGGAGGTGTGTGAACTCATAGAATGGAGGTGTGTGAAGTCACAATGGAGGTGTGTGAAATCATAGAATGGAGGTGTGTGAAGTCACAGTATGGAGGTGTGTGAAGTCATAGAATGAAGCTGTGTGAAGTGAGAATTGAGGTGTGTGAAGTCACAGAATGGAGGTGTGTGAACTCAGAATGGAGGTGTGTGAAGTCACAGAATGGAGGTGTGAAGTCATAGAATGGAGGCGTGTGAAGTCATAGAATGGAGGTGTGTGAAGTCATAATGGAGGTGTGTGAAGTCACAGAATTGAGGTGTGTGAAGTCACTGAATGGAGGTGTGTGAAGTCATAGAATGGAGGTGTGTGAAGTCATAGAATGGAGGTGTGTGATCATAGAATGGATGTTTGTGAAGTAAGAATGAAGGTGTTTTAAATCATAGAATGGAGGTGTGTGAAGGCACAGAATGGAGGTATGTGAAGTCATAGAATGGAGCTGTGTGAAGTCATAATGGAGGTGTGTGAAGTCATAGAATTGAGGTGTGTGAACTCACAATGAAGGTGTGTGAAGTCAAAGAATGGAGGTGTGTAAAGTCATAGAAAGGAATTGTGTGAAGTCATAGAATGGAGGTGTGTGAAGCCAGAATTGGGGTGTGTGAAGTCACAGAATTGAGGTGGGTGAACTCAGAATGGAGGTTTGTGAAGACACAGAATGGAGGTTTGTGAAGTCATAGAATGGAGGTTTGTGAAGTCATAGAATGGATGTTTCTGAAGTAGAATGAAGGTGTGTGAAGTCACAGAATGGAGGTGTGTGAAGTCAAAATGGAGGTGTGCGAACTCATAAAATGGAGATGTGTGAAGTCATGGAATAGAGGTGTGTGAAGTCCAAAAATGGAGGTGTGTGAAGTCAAACAATGGTGGTGTGTGAAGTCACAGAATGGCGGTGTGTGAAGTCAACGAATGGAAGTGTGTGAAGTCAAAATGGAGGTGTGTGAAGTCACAGAATGGAGGTGTGTGAGGTCACAGAATGGAGGTGTGTGAAG
This sequence comes from Megascapheus bottae, assembly GCA_024803745.1. NCBI lineage: Eukaryota > Metazoa > Chordata > Mammalia > Rodentia > Geomyidae > Megascapheus > Megascapheus bottae. The sequence goes on along the minus strand of JANJXV010001747.1, from coordinate 49,892 downwards.
TCATAGAATGGAGGTGTGTGAAGTCACAGAATGGAGATGTGTGAAGTCACAGAATGGCGGAGTTTGAAGTCACAGAATGGAGGTGTGTGAATTAATAGAATGTAGGGGTGAGAAATCATAGAATGGAGGTGTGTGAAGTCACAGAATGGAGGTGTGTGAAGTCACAGAATGGAGGTGCGTGAAGTCACAGAATGGAGGTGTGTGAACTCACATTGGAGGTGTGTGAACTCAGAATGGAGGTGTGTGAAGTCACAGAACGGAGATTTGTGAAGTCATAGAATGAAAGTGCGTGAAGTATTAGAATGGATGTTTCTGAAGTAAGAATGGAGGTGTGAGATCTCATCTAATGGAGATGTGTGAAGTCATGGAATGGAGGTGTGTGAAGTCAAAGAATGGAGGTGTGTGAAGTCAAACAATAAATGTGTGTGAAGTCACAGAATGGAGGTGTGTGAAATCACAGAATGGAGGTGTGTGAAGTCAAAAAGGTGGTGTGTAGAGTCACAAATGGAGGTGTGTGAACTCATAGAATGGAGGTGTGTGAAGTCAAAGAATGGAGGTGTGTGAAGTCATCGAATGGAGGTGTGTGAAGTCATGGAATGGAGGTGTGTGAAGTCACAGAGTGGAGGTGTGTGAAGTCAGAATGGAGTTGTGTGAGTCAAGGAATGGAGGTGTGTGAAGTCAGAATGGAGGTGTGTGAAGTCATAGAATGGAGGTATGTGAAGTCACAGAATGGAGGTGTGTGAAGTCATAGAATGGAGGTGTGTGAAATCATAGAATGGAGGTGTGGGAAGTCAGAGAATGGAGCTGTGTGAAGTCTGAATGAAGGTGTGCGAAGTCAAAGAATGGAGGTGTGTGAAGTCATTTTATGGAGCTGCGTGAACTCAGAATGGAGGTGTGTGAAGTCACAGAATCTAGGTGTCTGAAGTCATAGAATGGAGGTGTGTGAAGTCATAGAATGGAGGTGTGTGAACTCATAATGGAGGCGTGAGAAATCACAGAATTGTGGTGTGTGAAGTCACAAAATGGAGGTGTGTGAAGTCATAGAATGGAGGTGTGTGAAGTCAGAACGGAGGTGTGTGAACTCAGATTGGAGGTGTGGGAAGTCACAATGGAGGTGTGTGAATTTATAGAATGGAGGTGTGTGAAGTCACAGAATTGAGGTGTGTGAAGTCACTGAATGGAGGTGTGTGAAGTCATAGAATGGAGGTGTGTGAAGTCATAGAATGGAGGTGTGTGATCATAGAATGGATGTTTGTGAAGTAAGAATGAAGGTGTTTTAAATCATAGAATGGAGGTGTGTGAAGGCACAGAATGGAGGTATGTGAAGTCATAGAATGGAGCTGTGTGAAGTCATAATGGAGGTGTGTGAAGTCATAGAATTGAGGTGTGTGAACTCACAATGAAGGTGTGTGAAGTCAAAGAATGGAGGTGTGTAAAGTCATAGAAAGGAATTGTGTGAAGTCATAGAATGGAGGTGTGTGAAGCCAGAATTGGGGTGTGTGAAGTCACAGAATTGAGGTGGGTGAACTCAGAATGGAGGTTTGTGAAGACACAGAATGGAGGTTTGTGAAGTCATAGAATGGAGGTTTGTGAAGTCATAGAATGGATGTTTCTGAAGTAGAATGAAGGTGTGTGAAGTCACAGAATGGAGGTGTGTGAAGTCAAAATGGAGGTGTGCGAACTCATAAAATGGAGATGTGTGAAGTCATGGAATAGAGGTGTGTGAAGTCCAAAAATGGAGGTGTGTGAAGTCAAACAATGGTGGTGTGTGAAGTCACAGAATGGCGGTGTGTGAAGTCAACGAATGGAAGTGTGTGAAGTCAAAATGGAGGTGTGTGAAGTCACAGAATGGAGGTGTGTGAGGTCACAGAATGGAGGTGTGTGAAGTCATAGAATGGAGGTGTGTGAAGTCACAGAATGGAGATGTGTGAAGTCACAGAATGGCGGAGTTTGAAGTCACAGAATGGAGGTGTGTGAATTAATAGAATGTAGGGGTGAGAAATCATAGAATGGAGGTGTGTGAAGTCACAGAATGGAGGTGTGTGAAGTCACAGAATGGAGGTGCGTGAAGTCACAGAATGGAGGTGTGTGAACTCACATTGGAGGTGTGTGAACTCAGAATGGAGGTGTGTGAAGTCACAGAACGGAGATTTGTGAAGTCATAGAATGAAAGTGCGTGAAGTATTAGAATGGATGTTTCTGAAGTAAGAATGGAGGTGTGAGATCTCATCTAATGGAGATGTGTGAAGTCATGGAATGGAGGTGTGTGAAGTCAAAGAATGGAGGTGTGTGAAGTCAAACAATAAAGGTGTGTGAAGTCACAGAATGGAGGTGTGTGAAATCACAGAATGGAGGTGTGTGAAGTCAAAAAGGTGGTGTGTAGAGTCACAAATGGAGGTGTGTGAACTCATAGAATGGAGGTGTGTGAAGTCAAAGAATGGAGGTGTGTGAAGTCACCGAATGGAGGTGTGTGAAGTCATGGAATGGAGGTGTGTGAAGTCACAGAGTGGAGGTGTGTGAAGTCAGAATGGAGTTGTGTGAGTCAAGGAATGGAGGTGTGTGAAGTCAGAATGGAGGTGTGTGAAGTCATAGAATGGAGGTATGTGAAGTCACAGAATGGAGGTGTGTGAAGTCATAGAATGGAGGTGTGTGAAATCATAGAATGGAGGTGTGGGAAGTCAGAGAATGGAGCTGTGTGAAGTCTGAATGAAGGTGTGCGAAGTCAAAGAATGGAGGTGTGTGAAGTCATTTTATGGAGCTGCGTGAACTCAGAATGGAGGTGTGTGAAGTCACAGAATCTAGGTGTCTGAAGTCATAGAATGGAGGTGTGTGAAGTCATAGAATGGAGGTGTGTGAACTCATAATGGAGGCGTGAGAAATCACAGAATTGTGGTGTGTGAAGTCACAAAATGGAGGTGTGTGAAGTCATAGAATGGAGGTGTGTGAAGTCAGAACGGAGGTGTGTGAACTCAGATTGGAGGTGTGGGAAGTCACAATGGAGGTGTGTGAATTTATAGAATGGAGGTGTGTGAAGTCACAGAATGGAGGGGTGTGAAGTCAAAGAATGGAGGTGTGTGAAGTCTTAGAATGGAGGTGTGTGAAGTCATAGAATCGAGGTGTGTGAAGTCATAGAATGGAGGTGTGTGAAGTCACAGAATGAAGGTGCGTTAAGTCACAGAATGGAGGTTTGTGAACTCAGAATGGAGGTGTGTGAAGTCACAGAATGGAGGTGTGGGAAGTCATAGAATGGAGATGTGTGAAGTCACAGAATGGAGGTGTGTGAATTAATAGAATGTAGGGGTGAGAAATCATAGAATGGAGGTGTGTGAAGTCACAGAATGGAGGTGTGTGAAGTCACAGAATGGAGGTGCGTGAAGTCACAGAATGGAGGTGTGTGAACTCACAATGGAGGTGTGTGAAGTCAAAGAATGGAGGTGTGTGAAGTCACAGAATTGAGGTCTGTGAAGTCATAGAATGGAGGTGTGTGAAGTGATAATTGAGGTGTGTGAAGTCACGGAATTGAGGTGTGTGAACTCAGAATGCAGGTGTGTTAAGTCAAAGAATGGAAGTGTGTGAAGTCAAAATGGAGGTGTGTGAAGTCACAGATTGGACTTGTGTGAAGTCACAGAATGAAGGTGTTTGAAGTCAAAATTGTGGTGTGTGAAGTCACAAATGGAGGTGTCTGAAGTCAGAATGCAGCTCTGTGAAGTCATTGAATGGAGGTGTGTGAAGTCAGAATGGAGGTGTGTGAACTCATAGAATGGAGTGTGTGAAGTCACAATGGGGGTGTGTGAAGTCATAGAATCGGGGTGTGTGAAGTCAAATTGGAGGTGTGTGAAATCACAGAATGGAGGTGTGTCAACTCAGAAATGAGGAGTGTGAAGTCATAGAATGGAAGTGCGTGAAGGCATAGAATGGATGTTTCTGAAGTAAGAATGATGGTGTGTGAAGTCATAGAATGGAGGTGTGTGAAGTCAAAATGGAGATGTGTGAACTCATGGAATGAAGGTCTGAGAACTCATAGAATGGAGGTGTGTAAAGTCATGGAATAAAGGTGTGTGAAGTCAAAGAATGGAGGTGTGTGAAGTCAAACAATAAAGGTGTGTGAAGTCACAGAATGGAGGTGTGTGAAATCACAGAATGGAGGTGTGTGAAGTCAAAAAGGTGGTGTGTAGAGTCACAAATGGAGGTGTGTGAACTCATAGAATGGAGGTGTGTGAAGTCACAATGGAGGTGTGTGAAGTCACAGAATTGAGGTGTGTGAAGTCACTGAATGGAGGTGTGTGAAGTCATAGAATGGAGGTGTGTGAAGTCATAGAATGGAGGTGTGTGATCATAGAATGGATGTTTGTGAAGTAAGAATGAAGGTGTTTTAAGTCATAGAATGGAGGTGTGTGAAGGCACAGAATGGAGGTATGTGAAGTCATAGAATGGAGCTGTGTGAAGTCATAATGGAGGTGTGTGAAGTCATAGAATTGAGGTGTGTGAACTCACAATGAAGGTGTGTGAAGTCAAAGAATGGAGGTGTGTGAAGTTATAGAAAGGAATTGTGTGAAGTCATAGAATGGAGGTGTGTGAAGCCAGAATTGGGGTGTGTGAAGTCATAGAATTGAGGTGGGTGAACTCAGAATGGAGGTTTGTGAAGACACAGAATGGAGGTTTGTGAAGTCATAGAATGGAGGTGTGTGAAGTCATAGAATGGATGTTTCTGAAGTAGAATGAAGGTGTGTGAAGTCACAGAATGGAGGTGTGTGAAGTCAAAATGGAGGTGTGCGAACTCACAAAATGGAGATGTGTGAAGTCATGGAATAGAGGTGTGTGAAGTCCAAAAATGGAGGTGTGTGAAGTCAAACAATGGTGGTGTGTGAAGTCACAGAATGGCGGTGTGTGAAGTCATAGAATGGAGGTGTGTGAAGTCATAGAATGGAGGTGTGTGAAGTCACAGAATGGAGATGTGTGAAGTCACAGAATGGCGGAGTTTGAAGTCACAGATTGGAGGTGTGTGAAGTCACAGAATGGAGGTGTGTGAACTCAGAGAATGGAGGTGTGTGAACTCAGAATGGAGGTGTGTGAAGTCACAGAACGGAGATTTGTGAAGTCATAGAATGAAAGTGCGTGAAGTCATAGAATGGGTGTTTCTGAAGTAAGAATGAAGGTGTGGGAAGTCATAGAATGGAGGTGTGTGAAGTCAAAATGGAGGTTTGTGAACTCATAGAATGGAGGTGTGAGACCTCATAGAATGGAGGTGTTTGAAGTCATGGAATGGAGGTGTGTGAAGTCAGAAAATGGAGGTGTGTGAAGTCAAACAATAAAGGTGTGAGAAGTCACAGAATGGAGGTGTGTGAAATCACAGAATGGAGGTGTGTGAAGTCAAAAAGGTGGTGTGTAGAGTCACAAATGGAGGTGTGTGAACTCATAGAATGGAGGTGTGTGAAGTCAAAGAATGGAGGTGTGTGAAGTCATCGAATGGAGGTGTGTGAAGTCATGGAATGGAGGTGTGTGAAACCACAGAGTGGAGGTGTGCGAAGTCAGAATGGAGTTGTGTGAGTCAAGAATGGAGGTGTGTGAAATCAGAATGGAGGTGTGTGAAGTCATAGAATGGAGGTATGTGAAGTCACAGAATGGAGGTGTGTGAAGTCATAGAATGGAGGTGTGTGAAATCATAGAATGGAGGTGTGTGAAGTCATTTTATGGAGCTGTGTGAACTCAGAATGGAGGTGTGTGAAGTCACAGAATCTAGGTGTGTGAAGTCATAGAATGGAGGTGTGTGAAGTCATAGAAAGGAGGTGTGTGAACTCATAATGGAGGCGTGAGAAATCACAGAATTGTGGTGTGTGAAGTCACAGAATGGAGGTGTGTGAAGTCATAGAATGGAGGTGTGTGAAGTCAGAACGGAGGTGTGTGAACTCAGATTGGAGGTGTGGGAAGTCACAATGGAGGTGTTTGAATTTACAGAATGGAGGTGTGTGTAGTCACAGAATGGAGGTTGTGAAGTCAAAGAATGGAGGTGTGTGAAGTCATAGAATGGAGGTGTGTGAAGTCAAAATGGAGGTGTATGAACTCATAGAATGGAGGTGTGAGATCTCATAGAATGGAGGTGTGTGAAGTCATGGAATGGAGGTGTGTGAAGTCAAAGAATGGAGGTGTGTGAAGTCAAACAATAAAGGTGTGTGAAGTCACAGAATGGAGGTGTGTGAAATCACAGAATGGAGGTGTGTGAAGTCAAAAAGGTGGTGTGTAGAGTCACAAATGGAGGTGTGTGAACTCATAGAATGGAGGTGTGTGAAGTCAAAGAATGGAGGTGTGTGAAGTCATCGAATGGAGGTGTGTGAAGTCATGGAATGGAGGTGTGTGAAGCCACAGAGTGGAGGTGTGCGAAGTCAGAATGGAGTTGTGTGAGTCAAGAATGGAGGTGTGTGAAATCAGAATGGAGTTGTGTGAAGTCATAGAATGGAGGTATGTGAAGTCACAGAATGGAGGTGTGTGTAAAGTCATAGAATGGAGGTGTGTGAAATCATAGAATGGAGGTGTGTGAAGTCATTTTATGGAGCTGTGTGAACTCAGAATGGAGGTGTGTGAAGTCACAGAATCTAGGTGTGTGAAGTCATAGAATGGAGGTGTGTGAAGTCATAGAAAGGAGGTGTGTGAACTCATAATGGAGGCGTGAGAAATCACAGAATTCTGGTGTGTGAAGTCACAGAATGGAGGTGTGTGAAGTCATAGAATGGAGGTGTGTGAAGTCAGAACGGAGGAGTGTGAACTCAGATTGGAGGTGTGGGAAGTCACAATGGAGGTGTTTGAATTTATAGAATGGAGGTGTGTGAAGTCACAGAATGGAGGGGTGTGAAGTCAAAGAATGGAGGTGTGTGAAGTCATAGAATGGAGGTGTGTGAAGTCATAGAATGGAGGTGTGTGAAGTCATAGAATGGAGGTGTGTGAAGTCACAGAATGAAGGTGCGTTAAGTCACACAATGGAGGTTTGTGAACTCAGAATGGATTTGTGTGAAGTCACAGAATGGAGGTGTGGGAAGTCATAGAATGGAGTTGTGTGAAGTCACAGAATGGAGGTGTGTGAATTAATAGAATGTAGGTGTGAGAAATCATAGAATGGAGGTGTGTGAAGTCACAGAATGTAGGTGTGTGAAGTCACAGAATGGAGGTGCGTGAAGTCAGAGAATGGAGGTGTGTGAACTCACAATGGAGGTGTGTGAAGTCAAAGAATGGAGGTGTGTGAAGTCACAGAATTGAGGTTTGTGAAGTCATAGAATGGAGGTGTGTGAAGTGATAATTGAGGTGTGTGAAGTCACGGAATTGAGGTGTGTGAACTCAGAATGCAGGTGTGTTAAGTCAAAGAATGGAAGTGTGTGAAGTCAAAATGGATGTGTGTGAAGTCACAGAATGGAGGTGTGTGAAGTCATAGAATGAAAGTGCGTGAAGTCATAGAATGGATGTTTCTGAAGTAAGAATGAAGGTGTGTGAAGTCATAGAATGGAGGTGTGTGAAGTCAAAATGGAGGTGTATGAACTCATAGAATGGAGGTGTGAGATCTCATAGAATGGAGGTGTGTGAAGTCATGGAATGGAGGTGTGTGAAGTCAAAGAATGGAGGTGTGTGAAGTCAAACAATAAAGGTGTGTGAAGTCACAGAATGGAGGTGTGTGAAATCACAGAATGGAGGTGTGTGAAGTCAAAAAGGTGGTGTGTAGAGTCACAAATGGAGGTGTGTGAACTCATAGAATGGAGGTGTGTGAAGTCACAATGGAGGTGTGTGAAATCACAATGGAGGTGTGTGAAGTCACAGAATGGAGGTGTGTGAAGTCACAGAATGAAGGTGTTTGAAGTCAAAATTGTGGTGTGTGAAGTCACAAATGGAGGTGTCTGAAGTCAGAATGCAGCTCTGTGAAGTCATTGAATGGAGGTGTGTGAAGTCAGAATGGAGGTGTGTGAACTCATAGAATGGAGTGTGTGAAGTCACAATGGGGGTGTGTGAAGTCATAGAATCGGGGTGTGTGAAGTCAAATTGGAGGTGTGTGAAATCACAGAATGGAGGTGTGTCAACTCAGAAATGAGGAGTGTGAAGTCATAGAATGTAAGTGCGTGAAGTCATAGAATGGATGTTTCTTAAGTAAGAATGAAGGTGTGTGAAGTCATAGAATGGAGGTGTGTGAAGTCAAAATGGAGGTGTGTGAACTCATAGAATGAAGTTTTTAGAACTCATAGAATGGAGGTGTGTGAAGTCATGGAATAAAGGTGTGTGAAGTCAAAGAATGCAGGTGTGTGAAGTCAAACAATAAAGGTGTGTGAAGTCACAGAATGGAGGTGTGTGAAATCACAGAATGGAGGTGTGTGAAGTCAAAAAGGTGGTGTGTAGTGTCACAAATGGAGGTGTGTGAACTCATAGAATGGAGGTGTGTGAAGTCAAAGAATGGAGGTGTGTGAAGTCATCGAATGGAGGTGTGTGAAGTCATGGAATGGAGGTGTGTGAAGTCACAGTATGGAGGTGTGTGAAGTCATAGAATGAAGCTGTGTGAAGTGAGAATTGAGGTGTGTGAAGTCACAGAATGGAGGTGTGAAGTCATAGAATGGAGGCGTGTGAAGTCATAGAATGGAGGTGTGTTAAGTCATAATGGAGGTGTGTGAAGTCACAGAATTGAGGTGTGTGAAGTCACTGAATGGAGGTGTGTGAAGTCATAGAATGGAGGTGTGTGAAGTCATAGAATTGAGGTGTGTGATCATAGAATGGATGTTTGTGAAGTAAGAATGAAGGTGTTTTAAGTCATAGAATGGAGGTGTGTGAAGGCACAGAATGGAGGTATGTGAAGTCATAGAATGGAGCTGTGTGAAGTCATAATGGAGGTGTGTGAAGTCATAGAATTGAGGTGTGTGAACTCACAATGAAGGTGTGTGAAGTCAAAGAATGGAGGTGTGTGAAGTCATAGAAAGGAATTGTGTGAAGTCATAGAATGGAGGTGTGTGAAGCCAGAATTGGGGTGTGTGAAGTCACAGAATTGAGGTGGGTGAACTCAGAATGGAGGTTTGTGAAGACACAGAATGGAGGTTTGTGAAGTCATAGAATGGAGGTGTGTGAAGTCATAGAATGGATGTTTCTGAAGTAGAATGAAGGTGTGTGAAGTCACAGAATGGAGGTGTGTGAATTCAAAATGGAGGTGTGCGAACTCATAAAATGGAGATGTGTGAAGTCATGGAATAGAGGTGTGTGAAGTACAAAAATGGAGGTGTGTGAAGTCAAACAATGGTGGTGTGTGAAGTCACAGAATGGCGGTGTGTGAAGTCAACGAATGGAAGTGTGTGAAGTCAAAATGGAGGTGTGTGAAGTCACAGAATGGAGGTGTGTGAGGTCACAGAATGGAGGTGTGTGAAGTCATAGAATGGAGGTGTGTGAATTCACAGAATGGAGATGTGTGAAGTCACAGAATGGCGCAGTTTGAAGTCAAGGATTGGAGGTGTGTGAAGTCACAGAATGGAGGTGTGTGAACTCACAATGGAGGTGTGTTAAGTCCCAGAATGGAGGTGTGTGAAGTCAAAAAATAAAGTTGTGTGAAGCCACAGAATGGAGTTCTGTGAAGTCATAGAATGGAGGTGTGTTAAGTCACAGAATGGAGGTGTGTGAACTCAGAGAATGGAGGTGTGTGAACTCAGAATGGAGGTGTGTGAAGTCACAGAACGGAGATTTGTGAAGTCATAGAATGAAAGTGCGTGAAGTCATAGAATGGGTGTTTCTGAAGTAAGAATGAAGGTGTGGGAAGTCATAGAATGGAGTTGTGTGAAGTCAAAATGGAGGTGTGTGAACTCATAGAATGGAGGTGTGAGATCTCATAGAATGGAGGTGTGTGAAGTCATGGAATGGAGGTGTGTGAAGTTAAAGAATGGAGGTGTGTGAAGTCAAACAATAAAGGTGTGTGAAGTCACAGAATGGAGGTGTGTGAAATCACAGAATGGAGGTGTGTGAAGTCAAAAAGGTGGTGTGTAGAGTCACAAATGGAGGTGTGTGAACTCATAGAATGGAGGTGTGTGAAGTCAAAGAATGGAGGTGTGTGAAGTCAAAGAATGGAGGTGTGTGAAGTCAAAATGGAGGTGTGCGAACTCATAAAAAGGAGATGTGTGAAGTCATGGAATAGAGGTGTGTGAAGTCCAAAAATGGAGGTGTGTGAAGTCAAACAATGGTGGTGTGTGAAGTCACAGAATGGCGGTGTGTGAAGTCAACGAATGGAAGTGTGTGAAGTCAAAATGGAGGTGTGTGAAGTCACAGAATGGAGGTGTGTGAAGTCACAGAATGGAGGTGTGTGAAGTCATAGAATGGAGGTGTGTGAAGTCACAGAATGGAGATGTGTGAAGTCACAGAATGGCGGAGTTTGAAGTCACAGATTGGAGGTGTGTGAAGTCACAGAATGGAGGTGTGTGAACTCACAATGCAGGTGTGTGAAGTCCCAGAATGGAGGTGTGTGAAGTCAAACAATAAAGTTGTGTGAAGCCACAGAATGGAGTTCTGTGAAGTAATAGAATGGAGGTGTGTTAAGTCACAGAATGGAGGTGTGTGAACTCAGAGAATGGAGTTGTGTGAACTCAGAATGGAGGTGTGTGAAGTCACAGAACGGAGATTTGTGAAGTCATAGAATGAAAGTGCGTGAAGTCATAGAATGGGTGTTTCTGAAGAAAGAATGAAGGTGTGGGAAGTCATAGAATGGAGGTGTGTGAAGTCAAAATGGAGGTGTGTGAACTCATAGAATGGAGGTGTGAGATCTCATAGAATGGAGGTGTGTGAAGTCATGGAATGGAGGTGTGTGAAGTCAAAGAATGGAGGTGTGTGAAGTCAAACAATAAAGGTGTGTGAAGTCACAGAATGGAGGTGTGTGAAATCACAGAATGGAGGTGTGTGAAGTCAAAAAGGTGGTGTGTAGAGTCACAAATGGAGGTGTGTGAACTCATAGAATGGAGGTGTGTGAAGTCAAAGAATGGAGGTGTGTGAAGTCATCGAATAGATGTGTGTGAAGTCATGGAATGGAGGTGTGTGAAGTCACAGAGTGGAGGTGTGTGAAGTCAGAATAGAGTTGTGTGAGTCAAGGAGTGGAGGTTTGTGAAGTCAGAATGGAGGTGTGTGAAGTCATAGAATGGAGGTATGTGAAGTCACAGAATGGAGGTATGTGAAGTCATAGAATGGAGGTGTGTGAAATCATAGAATGGAGGTGTGGGAAGTCAGAGAATGGAGCTGTGTGAAGTCTGAATGGAGGTGTGCGAAGTCAAAGAATGGAGGTGTGTGAAGTCATTTTATGGAGCTGTGTGAACTCAGAATGGAGCTGTGTGAAGTCACAGAATCTAGGTGTTTGAAGTCATAGAATGGAGGTTTGTGAAGTCATAGAATGGAGGTGTGTGAACTCATAATGGAGGCGTGAGAAATCACAGAATTGTGGTGTGTGAAGTCACAGAATGGCGGTGTGTGAAGTCATAGAATGGAGGTGTGTGAAGTCAGAACGGAGGTGTGTGAACTCAGATTGGAGGTGTGGGAAGTCACAATGGAGGTGTGTGAATTTATAGAATGGAGGTGTGTGAAGTCACAGAATGGAGGGGTGTGAAGTCAAAGACTGGAGGTGTGTGAAGACACAGAATGAAGGTGCGTTAAGTCACAGAATGGAGGTTTGTGAACTCAGAATGGATGTGTGTGAAGTCACAGAATGGAGGTGTGGGAAGTCACAGAATGGAGGTATGTGAAGTCATAGAAGGGAGGTGTGTGAAATCATAGAATGGAGGTGTGGGAAGTCAGAGAATGGAGCTGTGTGAAGTCTGAATGGAGGTGTGCGAAGTCAAAGAATGGAGGTGTGTTAAGTCATTTTATGGAGCTGTGTGAACTCAGAATGGAGGTGTGTGAAGTCAAAGAATGGAGGTGTGTGAAGTCATACAATGGAATTGTGTGAAGTCATAGAATGGAGGAGTGTGAAGTGATAATTGAGGTGTGTGAAGTCACGGAATTGAGGTGTGTGAACTCAGAATGGAGGTGTGTGAAGTCACAGAATGGATGTTTCTGAAGTAGAATGAAGATATGTGAACTCATAGAATGGAGGTGTGTGAAGTCAAAATGGAGGTGTGTGAACTCATAAAATGGTGGGTGAAGTCATGGAATGGAGGTGTGTGAAGTCCAAGAATATAGGTGTGTGAAGTCAAACAATGGTGGTGTGTGAAGTCAGAGAATTCAGGTGTGTTAAGTCAAAGAATGGAAGTGTGTGAAGTCAAAATGGAGGTGTGTGAAGTCACAGAATGGAGGTGGGTGAAGTCACAGAATGAAGGTGTTTGAACTCAGAATGCAGCTGTGTGAAGTCATTGAATGGACTTTCTGAAGTAGAATGAAGGTGTGTGAAGTCACAGAATGGAGGTGTGTGAAGTCAAAATGGAGGTGTGCGAACTCATAAAATGGAGATGTGTGAAGTCATGGAATAGAGGTGTGTGAAGTCCAAAAATGGAGGTGTGTGAGGTCAAACAATGGTGGTGTGTGAAGTCACAGAATGGCGGTGTGTGAAGTCAACGAATGGAAGTGTGTGAAGTCAAAATGGAGGTGTGTGAAGTCACAGAATGGAGGTGTGTGAGGTCACAGAATGGAGGTGGGTGAAGTCATAGAATGGAGGTGTGTGAAGTCACAGAATGGAGATGTGTGAAGTCACAGAATGGCGGTGTTTGAAGTCACAGATTGGAGGTGTGTGAAGTCACAGAAAGGAGGTGTGTGAACTCACAATGGAGGTGTGTGAAGTCCCAGAATGGAGGTGTGTGAAGTCAAACAATAAAGGTGTGTGAAGTCACAGAATGGAGGTTTGTGAAGTCATAGAATGGAGGTGTGTTAATTCACAGAATGGAGGTGTGTGACCTCAGAGAATGGAGGTGAGTGAACTCAGAATGGAGGTGTGTGAAGTCACAGAACGGAGATTTCTGAAGTCATAGAATGGAAGTGCGTGAAGTCATAGAATGGATGTTTCTGAAGTAAGAATGAAGGTGTGTGAAGTCATAGAATGGAGGTGTGTGAAGTCAAAATGGAGGTGTATGAACTCATAGAATGGAGGTGTGAGATCTCATAGAATGGAGGTGTGTGAAGTCATGGAATGGAGGTGTGTGAAGTCAAAGAATGGAGGTGTGTGAAGTCAAACAATAAAGGTGTGTGAAGTCACAGAATGGAGGTGTGTGAAATCACAGAATGGAGGTGTGTGAAGTCAAAAAGGTGGTGTGTAGAGTCACAAATGGAGGTGTGTGAACTCATAGAATGGAGGTGTGTGAAGTCACAATGGAGGTGTGTGAAATCACAATGGAGGTGTGTGAAGTCACAGAATGGAGGTGTGTGAAGTCACAGAATGAAGGTGTTTGAAGTCAAAATTGTGGTGTGTGAAGTCACAAATGGAGGTGTCTGAAGTCAGAATGCAGCTCTGTGAAGTCATTGAATGGAGGTGTGTGAAGTCAGAATGGAGGTGTGTGAACTCATAGAATGGAGTGTGTGAAGTCACAATGGGGGTGTGTGAAGTCATAGAATCGGGGTGTGTGAAGTCAAATTGGAGGTGTGTGAAATCACAGAATGGAGGTGTGTCAACTCAGAAATGAGGAGTGTGAAGTCATAGAATGTAAGTGCGTGAAGTCATAGAATGGATGTTTCTTAAGTAAGAATGAAGGTGTGTGAAGTCATAGAATGGAGGTGTGTGAAGTCAAAATGGAGGTGTGTGAACTCATAGAATGAAGTTTTTAGAACTCATAGAATGGAGGTGTGTGAAGTCATGGAATAAAGGTGTGTGAAGTCAAAGAATGCAGGTGTGTGAAGTCAAACAATAAAGGTGTGTGAAGTCACAGAATGGAGGTGTGTGAAATCACAGAATGGAGGTGTGTGAAGTCAAAAAGGTGGTGTGTAGTGTCACAAATGGAGGTGTGTGAACTCATAGAATGGAGGTGTGTGAAGTCAAAGAATGGAGGTGTGTGAAGTCATCGAATGGAGGTGTGTGAAGTCATGGAATGGAGGTGTGTGAAGTCACAGTATGGAGGTGTGTGAAGTCATAGAATGAAGCTGTGTGAAGTGAGAATTGAGGTGTGTGAAGTCACAGAATGGAGGTGTGAAGTCATAGAATGGAGGCGTGTGAAGTCATAGAATGGAGGTGTGTTAAGTCATAATGGAGGTGTGTGAAGTCACAGAATTGAGGTGTGTGAAGTCACTGAATGGAGGTGTGTGAAGTCATAGAATGGAGGTGTGTGAAGTCATAGAATTGAGGTGTGTGATCATAGAATGGATGTTTGTGAAGTAAGAATGAAGGTGTTTTAAGTCATAGAATGGAGGTGTGTGAAGGCACAGAATGGAGGTATGTGAAGTCATAGAATGGAGCTGTGTGAAGTCATAATGGAGGTGTGTGAAGTCATAGAATTGAGGTGTGTGAACTCACAATGAAGGTGTGTGAAGTCAAAGAATGGAGGTGTGTGAAGTCATAGAAAGGAATTGTGTGAAGTCATAGAATGGAGGTGTGTGAAGCCAGAATTGGGGTGTGTGAAGTCACAGAATTGAGGTGGGTGAACTCAGAATGGAGGTTTGTGAAGACACAGAATGGAGGTTTGTGAAGTCATAGAATGGAGGTGTGTGAAGTCATAGAATGGATGTTTCTGAAGTAGAATGAAGGTGTGTGAAGTCACAGAATGGAGGTGTGTGAATTCAAAATGGAGGTGTGCGAACTCATAAAATGGAGATGTGTGAAGTCATGGAATAGAGGTGTGTGAAGTACAAAAATGGAGGTGTGTGAAGTCAAACAATGGTGGTGTGTGAAGTCACAGAATGGCGGTGTGTGAAGTCAACGAATGGAAGTGTGTGAAGTCAAAATGGAGGTGTGTGAAGTCACAGAATGGAGGTGTGTGAGGTCACAGAATGGAGGTGTGTGAAGTCATAGAATGGAGGTGTGTGAATTCACAGAATGGAGATGTGTGAAGTCACAGAATGGCGCAGTTTGAAGTCAAGGATTGGAGGTGTGTGAAGTCACAGAATGGAGGTGTGTGAACTCACAATGGAGGTGTGTTAAGTCCCAGAATGGAGGTGTGTGAAGTCAAAAAATAAAGTTGTGTGAAGCCACAGAATGGAGTTCTGTGAAGTCATAGAATGGAGGTGTGTTAAGTCACAGAATGGAGGTGTGTGAACTCAGAGAATGGAGGTGTGTGAACTCAGAATGGAGGTGTGTGAAGTCACAGAACGGAGATTTGTGAAGTCATAGAATGAAAGTGCGTGAAGTCATAGAATGGGTGTTTCTGAAGTAAGAATGAAGGTGTGGGAAGTCATAGAATGGAGGTGTGTGAAGTCAAAATGGAGGTGTGTGAACTCATAGAATGGAGGTGTGAGATCTCATAGAATGGAGGTGTGTGAAGTCATGGAATGGAGGTGTGTGAAGTTAAAGAATGGAGGTGTGTGAAGTCAAACAATAAAGGTGTGTGAAGTCACAGAATGGAGGTGTGTGAAATCACAGAATGGAGGTGTGTGAAGTCAAAAAGGTGGTGTGTAGAGTCACAAATGGAGGTGTGTGAACTCATAGAATGGAGGTGTGTGAAGTCAAAGAATGGAGGTGTGTGAAGTCAAAGAATGGAGGTGTGTGAAGTCAAAATGGAGGTGTGCGAACTCATAAAAAGGAGATGTGTGAAGTCATGGAATAGAGGTGTGTGAAGTCCAAAAATGGAGGTGTGTGAAGTCAAACAATGGTGGTGTGTGAAGTCACAGAATGGCGGTGTGTGAAGTCAACGAATGGAAGTGTGTGAAGTCAAAATGGAGGTGTGTGAAGTCACAGAATGGAGGTGTGTGAAGTCACAGAATGGAGGTGTGTGAAGTCATAGAATGGAGGTGTGTGAAGTCACAGAATGGAGATGTGTGAAGTCACAGAATGGCGGAGTTTGAAGTCACAGATTGGAGGTGTGTGAAGTCACAGAATGGAGGTGTGTGAACTCACAATGCAGGTGTGTGAAGTCCCAGAATGGAGGTGTGTGAAGTCAAACAATAAAGTTGTGTGAAGCCACAGAATGGAGTTCTGTGAAGTCATAGAATGGAGGTGTGTTAAGTCACAGAATGGAGGTGTGTGAACTCAGAGAATGGAGTTGTGTGAACTCAGAATGGAGGTGTGTGAAGTCACAGAACGGAGATTTGTGAAGTCATAGAATGAAAGTGCGTGAAGTCATAGAATGGGTGTTTCTGAAGAAAGAATGAAGGTGTGGGAAGTCATAGAATGGAGGTGTGTGAAGTCAAAATGGAGGTGTGTGAACTCATAGAATGGAGGTGTGAGATCTCATAGAATGGAGGTGTGTGAAGTCATGGAATGGAGGTGTGTGAAGTCAAAGAATGGAGGTGTGTGAAGTCAAACAATAAAGGTGTGTGAAGTCACAGAATGGAGGTGTGTGAAATCACAGAATGGAGGTGTGTGAAGTCAAAAAGGTGGTGTGTAGAGTCACAAATGGAGGTGTGTGAACTCATAGAATGGAGGTGTGTGAAGTCAAAGAATGGAGGTGTGTGAAGTCATCGAATAGATGTGTGTGAAGTCATGGAATGGAGGTGTGTGAAGTCACAGAGTGGAGGTGTGTGAAGTCAGAATAGAGTTGTGTGAGTCAAGGAGTGGAGGTTTGTGAAGTCAGAATGGAGGTGTGTGAAGTCATAGAATGGAGGTATGTGAAGTCACAGAATGGAGGTATGTGAAGTCATAGAATGGAGGTGTGTGAAATCATAGAATGGAGGTGTGGGAAGTCAGAGAATGGAGCTGTGTGAAGTCTGAATGGAGGTGTGCGAAGTCAAAGAATGGAGGTGTGTGAAGTCATTTTATGGAGCTGTGTGAACTCAGAATGGAGCTGTGTGAAGTCACAGAATCTAGGTGTTTGAAGTCATAGAATGGAGGTTTGTGAAGTCATAGAATGGAGGTGTGTGAACTCATAATGGAGGCGTGAGAAATCACAGAATTGTGGTGTGTGAAGTCACAGAATGGCGGTGTGTGAAGTCATAGAATGGAGGTGTGTGAAGTCAGAACGGAGGTGTGTGAACTCAGATTGGAGGTGTGGGAAGTCACAATGGAGGTGTGTGAATTTATAGAATGGAGGTGTGTGAAGTCACAGAATGGAGGGGTGTGAAGTCAAAGACTGGAGGTGTGTGAAGACACAGAATGAAGGTGCGTTAAGTCACAGAATGGAGGTTTGTGAACTCAGAATGGATGTGTGTGAAGTCACAGAATGGAGGTGTGGGAAGTCACAGAATGGAGGTATGTGAAGTCATAGAAGGGAGGTGTGTGAAATCATAGAATGGAGGTGTGGGAAGTCAGAGAATGGAGCTGTGTGAAGTCTGAATGGAGGTGTGCGAAGTCAAAGAATGGAGGTGTGTTAAGTCATTTTATGGAGCTGTGTGAACTCAGAATGGAGGTGTGTGAAGTCAAAGAATGGAGGTGTGTGAAGTCATACAATGGAATTGTGTGAAGTCATAGAATGGAGGAGTGTGAAGTGATAATTGAGGTGTGTGAAGTCACGGAATTGAGGTGTGTGAACTCAGAATGGAGGTGTGTGAAGTCACAGAATGGATGTTTCTGAAGTAGAATGAAGATATGTGAACTCATAGAATGGAGGTGTGTGAAGTCAAAATGGAGGTGTGTGAACTCATAAAATGGTGGGTGAAGTCATGGAATGGAGGTGTGTGAAGTCCAAGAATATAGGTGTGTGAAGTCAAACAATGGTGGTGTGTGAAGTCAGAGAATTCAGGTGTGTTAAGTCAAAGAATGGAAGTGTGTGAAGTCAAAATGGAGGTGTGTGAAGTCACAGAATGGAGGTGGGTGAAGTCACAGAATGAAGGTGTTTGAACTCAGAATGCAGCTGTGTGAAGTCATTGAATGGACTTTCTGAAGTAGAATGAAGGTGTGTGAAGTCACAGAATGGAGGTGTGTGAAGTCAAAATGGAGGTGTGCGAACTCATAAAATGGAGATGTGTGAAGTCATGGAATAGAGGTGTGTGAAGTCCAAAAATGGAGGTGTGTGAGGTCAAACAATGGTGGTGTGTGAAGTCACAGAATGGCGGTGTGTGAAGTCAACGAATGGAAGTGTGTGAAGTCAAAATGGAGGTGTGTGAAGTCACAGAATGGAGGTGTGTGAGGTCACAGAATGGAGGTGGGTGAAGTCATAGAATGGAGGTGTGTGAAGTCACAGAATGGAGATGTGTGAAGTCACAGAATGGCGGTGTTTGAAGTCACAGATTGGAGGTGTGTGAAGTCACAGAAAGGAGGTGTGTGAACTCACAATGGAGGTGTGTGAAGTCCCAGAATGGAGGTGTGTGAAGTCAAACAATAAAGGTGTGTGAAGTCACAGAATGGAGGTTTGTGAAGTCATAGAATGGAGGTGTGTTAATTCACAGAATGGAGGTGTGTGACCTCAGAGAATGGAGGTGAGTGAACTCAGAATGGAGGTGTGTGAAGTCACAGAACGGAGATTTCTGAAGTCATAGAATGGAAGTGCGTGAAGTCATAGAATGGATGTTTCTGAAGTAAGAATGAAGGTGTGTGAAGTCATAGAATGGAGGTGTGTGAAGTCAAAATGGAGGTGTGTGAACTCATAGAATGGAGGTGTGAGACCTCATAGAATGGAGGTGTGTGAAGTCATGGAATGGAGGTGTGTGAAGTCAAAGAATGGAGGTGTGTGAAGTCAAACAATAAAGGTGTGTGAAGTCACAGAATGGAGGTGTGTGAAATCACAGAATGGAGTTGTGTGAAGTCAAAAAGGTGGTGTGTAGAGTCAGAAATGGAGGTGTGTGAACTCATAGAATGGAGGTGTGTGAAGTCAAAGAATGGAGGTGTGTGAAGTCATCGAATGGAGGTGTGTGAAGTCATGGAATGGAGGTGTGTGAAGTCACAGAGTGGAGGTGTGTGAAGTCAGAATGGAGTTGTGTAAAGTCAAGGAATGGAGGTATGTGAAGTCAGAATGGAGGTGTGTGAAGTCATAGAATGGAGGTATGTGAAGTCACAGAATGGAGGTGTGTGAAGTCATAGAATGGAGGTGTGTGAAATCATAGAATGGAGGTGTGGGAAGTCAGAGAATGGAGCTGTGTGAAGTCTGAATGGAGGTGTGCGAAGTCACAGAATGGAGGTGTGTGAAGTCATTTTATGGAGCTGTGTGAAGTCAGAATGGAGGTGTGTAAAGTCACAGAATGGAGGTGTGTGAACTCAGAATGGAGGTGTGTGAAGTCACAGAATCTAGGTGTGTGAAGTCATAGAATGGAGGTGTGTGAAGTCATAGAATGGAGGTGTGTGAACTCATAATGGAGGCGTGAGAAATCACAGAATTGTGGTGTGTGGAGTCACAGAATGGAGGTGTGTGAAGTCATAGAATGGAGGTGTGTGAAGTCAGAACGGAGGTGTGTGAACTCAGATTGGAGGTGTGGGAAGTCACAATGGAGGTGTGTGAATTTATAGAATGGAGGTGTGTGAAGTCACAGAATGGAGGGGTGTGAAGTCAAAGAATGGAGGTGTGTGAAGTCATAGAATGGAGGTGTGTGAAGTAATAGAATGGAGGTGTGTGAAGTCATAGAATGGAGGTGTGTGAAGTCACAGAATGAAGGTGCGTTAAGTCACAGAATGGAGGTTTGTGAACTCAGAATGTAGGTGTGTGAAGTCACAAAATGGAGGTGTGGGAAGTCATAGAATGGAGTTGTGTGAAGTCACAGAATGGAGGTGTGTGAATTAATAGAATGTAGGTGTGAGAAATCATAGAATGGAGGTTTGTGAAGTCACAGAATGGAGGTGTTTGAAGTCACAGAATGGAGGTGTGTGAAATCACAGAATGGAGGTGTGTGAAGTCAAAAATGTGGTGTGTAGTGTCACAAATGGAGGTGTGTGAACTCATAGAATGTAAGTGTGTGTTAAGTCAAAGAATGGAGGTGTGTGAAGTCATCGAATGGAGGTGTGTGAAGTCATGGAATGGAGGTGTGTGAAGTCACAGAATGGAGGTGTGTGAAGACAGAATGGAGTTGTGCGAAGTCATAGAATGGAGGTGTGTGAAGTCAGAATGGAGGTGTGTGAACTCATAGAATGGAGTTGTGTGAAGTCACAATGGAGGTGTGTGAACTCATAGAATGGAGGTGTGTGAAGTCACAATGGAAGTTGTGAAATCATAGAATGGAGGTGTGTGAAGTCACAGTATGCAGGTGTGTGAAATCATAGAATGAAGCTGTGTGAAGTGAGAATTGAGGTGTGTGAAGTCACAGAATGGAGGTGTGTGAACTCAGAATGGAGGTGTGTGAAGTCACAGAATGGAGGTGTGAAGTCATAGAATGGAGGTGTGTGAAGTCATAGAATGGAGGTGTGTTAAGTCATAATGGAGGTGTGTGAAGTCACAGAATTGAGGTGTGTGAAGTCACTGAATGGAGGTGTGTGAAGTCATAGATTGGAGGTGTGTGAAGTCATAGAATGGTGGTGTGTGATCATAGAATGGATGTTTGTGAAGTAAGAATGAAGGTGTGTTAAGTCCTAGAATGGAGATGTGTGAAGGCACACAATGGAGGTGTGTGAAGTCACAGAATCTAGGTGTGTGAAGTCATAGAATGGAGGTGTGTGAAGTCATAGAATGGAGGTGTGTGAACTCATAATGGAGGCGTGAGAAATCACAGAATTGTGGTGTGTGGAGTCACAGAATGGAGGTTTGTGAAGTCATAGAATGGAGGTGTGTGAAGTCAGAACCGAGGTCTGTGAACTCAGATTGGAGGTGTGGGAAGTCACAATGGAGGTGTGTGAATTTATAGAAAGGAGGTGTGTGAAGTCACAGAATGGAGGGGTGTGATGTCAAAGAATGGAGGTGTGTGAAGTCATAGAATGGAGGTGTGTGAAGTAATAGAATGGAGATGTGTGAAGTCATAGAATGGACGTGTGTGAAGTCACAGAATGAAGGTGCGTTAAGTCACAGAATGGAGGTTTGTGAACTCAGAATGTAGGTGTGTGAAGTCACAAAATGGAGGTGTGGGAAGTCATAGAATGGAGTTGTGTGAAGTCACAGAATGGAGGTGTGAGAATTAATAGAATGTAGGTGTGAGAAATCATAGAATGGAGGTTTGTGAAGTCACAGAATGGAGGTGTTTGAAGTCACAGAATGGAGGTGTGTGAAATCACAGAATGGAGGTGTGTGAAGTCAAAAATGTGGTGTGTAGTGTCACAAATGGAGGTGTGTGAACTCATAGAATGTAGGTGTGTGTTAAGTCAAAGAATGGAGGTGTGTGAAGTCATCGAATGGATGTGTGTGAAGTCATCGAATGGAGGTGTGTGAAGTCACAGAATGGAGGTGTGTGAAGTCAGAATGGAGTTGTGTGAAGTCATAGAATGGAGGTGTGTGAAGTCAGAATGGAGGTGTGTGAACTCATAGAATGGAGGTGTGTGAAGTCACAATGGAGGTGTGTGAAGTCATAGAATGGAGGTGTGTGAACTCATAATGGAGGCGTGAGAAATCACAGAATTGTGGTGTGTGGAGTCACAGAATGGAGGTGTGTGAAGTCATAGAATGGAGGTGTGTGAAGTCAGAACGGAGGTGTGTGAACTCAGATTGGAGGTGTGGGAAGTCACAATGGAGGTGTGTGAATTCATAGAATGGAGGTGTGTGAAGTCACAGAGTGGAGGGGTGTGAAGTCAAAGAATGGAGGTGTGTGAAGTCATAGAATGGAGGTGTGTGAAGTAATAGAATGGAGGTGTGTGAAGTCATAGAATGGAGGTGTGTGAAGTCACAGAATGAAGGTGCGTTAAGTCACAGAATGGAGGTTTGTGAACTCAGAATGTAGGTGTGTGAAGTCACAAAATGGAGGTGTGGGAAGTCATAGAATGGAGTTGTGTGAAGTCACAGAATGGAGTTGTGTGAATTAATAGAATGTAGGTGTGAGAAATCATAGAATGGAGGTTTGTGAAGTCACAGAATGGAGGTGTGTGAAGTCACAGAATGGAGGTGTTTGAAATCACAGAATGGAGGTGTGTGAAGTAAAAAATGTGGTGTGTAGAGTCACAAATGGAGGTGTGTGAACTCATAGAATGGAGGTTTGTGAAGTCAAAGAATGGAGGTGTGTGAAGTCATCGAATGGAGGTGTGTGAAGTCATGGAATGGAGGTGTGTGAAGTCAGAATGGAGGTGTGTGAACTCATAGAATGGAGGTGTGTGAAGTCACAGTATGGAGGTGTGTGAAATCATAGAATGAAGCTGTGTGAAGTGAGAATTGAGATGTGTGAAGTCACAGAATGGAGGTGTGTGAACTCAGAATGGAGGTGTGTGAAGTCACAGAATGGAGGTGTGAAGTCAAAGAATGGAGGTGTGTGAAGTCATAGAATGGAGGTGTGTTAAGTCATAATGGAGGTGTGTGAAGTCACAGAATTGAGGTGTGTGAAGTCACTGAATGGAGGTGTGTGAAGTCATAGATTGGAGGTGTGTGAAGTCATAGAATGGAGGTGTGTGATCATAGAATGGATGTATGTGAAGTAAGAATGAAAGTGTGTTAAGTCATAGAATGGAGGTGTGTGAAGGCACAGAATGGAGGTGTGTGAAGTCACAGAATCTAGGTGTGTGAAGTCATAGAATGGAGGTGTGTGAAGTCATAGAATGGAGGTGTGTGAACTCATAATGCAGGCGTGAGAAATCACAGAATTGTGGTGTGTGGAGTCACAGAATGGAGGTGTGTGAAGTCATAGAATGGAGGTGTGTGAAGTCAGAACGGAGGTGTGTGAACTCAGATTGGAGGTGTGGGAAGTCACAATGGAGGTGTGTGAATTTATAGAATGGAGGTGGGTGAAGTCACAGAATGGAGGGGTGTGAAGACAAAGAATGGAGGTGTGTGAAGTCATAGAATGGAGGTGTGTGAAGTAATAGAATGGAGGTGTGTGAAGTCACAGAATGAAGGTGCGTTAAGTCACAGAATGGAGGTTTGTGAACTCAGAATGTAGGTGTGTGAAGTCACAAAATGGAGGTGTGGGAAGTCATAGAATGGAGTTGTGAAGTCACAGAATGGAGGTGTGTGAATTAATAGAATGTAGGTGTGAGAAATCATAGAATGGAGGTTTGTGAAGTCACAGAATGGAGGTGTGAAGTCATAGAATGGAGGTGTGTGAAGTCATAGAATGGAGGTTTGTTAAGTCATAATGGAGGTGTGTGAAGTCACAGAATTGAGGTGTGTGAAGTCACTGAATGGAGGTGTGTGAAGTCATAGAATGGAGGTGTGTGAAGTCATAGAATGGAGGTGTGTTAAGTCATAATGGAGATGTGTGAAGTCATGGAATAGAGGTATGTGAAGTCCAAAAATGCAGGTGTGTGAGGTCAAACAATGGTGGTGTGTGAAGTCACAGAATGGCGGTGTGTGAAGTCAACGAATGGAAGTGTGTGAAGTCAAAATGGAGGTGTGTGAAGTCACAGAATGGAGGTGTGTGAGGTCACAGAATGGAGGTGTGTGAAGTCATAGAATGGAGGTGTGTGAAGTCACAGAATGGAGATGTGTGAAGTCACAGAATGGCGGTGTTTGAAGTCACAGATTGGAGGTGTGTGAAGTCACAGAAGGGAGGTGTGTGAACTCACAATGGAGGTGTGTGAAGTCCCAGAATGGAGGTGTGTGAAGTCAAACAATAAAGGTGTGTGAAGTCACAGAATGGAGGTGTGTGAAGTCAGAATGGAGTTGTGTGAAGTCATAGAATGGAGGTGTGTGAAGTCAGAATGGAGGTGTGTGAACTCAAAGAATGGAGGTGTGTGAAGTCACAGAATGGAGGTGTGTGAACTCAGAATGGAGGTGTGTGAAGTCACAGAATGGAGGTGTGAAGTCATAGAATGGAGGTGTGTGAAGTCATAGAATGGAGGTTTGTTAAGTCATAATGGAGGTGTGTGAAGTCACAGAATTGAGGTGTGTGAAGTCACTGAATGGAGGTGTGTGAAGTCATAGAATGGAGGTGTGTGAAGTCATAGAATGGAGGTGTGTTAAGTCATAATGGAGATGTGTGAAGTCATGGAATAGAGGTATGTGAAGTCCAAAAATGCAGGTGTGTGAGGTCAAACAATGGTGGTGTGTGAAGTCACAGAATGGCGGTGTGTGAAGTCAACGAATGGAAGTGTGTGAAGTCAAAATGGAGGTGTGTGAAGTCACAGAATGGAGGTGTGTGAGGTCACAGAATGGAGGTGTGTGAAGTCATAGAATGGAGGTGTGTGAAGTCACAGAATGGAGATGTGTGAAGTCACAGAATGGCGGTGTTTGAAGTCACAGATTGGAGGTGTGTGAAGTCACAGAAGGGAGGTGTGTGAACTCACAATGGAGGTGTGTGAAGTCCCAGAATGGAGGTGTGTGAAGTCAAACAATAAAGGTGTGTGAAGTCACAGAATGGAGGTGTGTGAAGTCAGAATGGAGTTGTGTGAAGTCATAGAATGGAGGTGTGTGAAGTCAGAATGGAGGTGTGTGAACTCAAAGAATGGAGGTGTGTGAAGTCACAATGGAGGTGTGTGAACTCATAGAATGGAGGTGTGTGAAGTCACAATGGAGGTGTGTGAAATCATAGAATGGAGGTGTGTGAAGTCACAGTGTGGAGGTGTGTGAAATCATAGAATGAAGCTGTGTGAAGTGAGAATTGAGGTGTGTGAAGTCACAGAATGGAGGTGTGTGAACTCAGAATGGAGGTGTGTGAAGTCACAGAATGGAGGTGTGAAGTCATAGAATGGAGATGTGTGAAGTCATAGAATGGAGGTGTGTTAAGTCATAATGGAGGTGTGTGAAGTCACAGAATTGAGGTGTGTGAAGTCACTGAGTGGAGGTGTGTGAAATCATAGAATGGAGGTGTGGGAAGTCAGAGAATGGAGGTGTGTGATCATAGAATGGATGTTTGTGAAGTAAGAATGAAGGTGTGTTAAGTCATAGAATGGAGGTGTGTGAAGGCACAGAATGGAGGTGTGTGAAGTCACAGAATCTAGGTGTGTGAAGTCATAGAATGGAGGTGTGTGAAGTCATAGAATGGAGGTGTGTGAACTCATAATGGAGGCGTGAGGAATCACAGAATTGTGGTGTGTGGAGTCACAGAATGGAGGTGTGTGAAGTCATAGAATGGAGGTGTGTGAAGTCAGAACGGAGGTGTGTGAACTCAGATTGGAGGTGTGGGAAGTCACAATTGAGGTGTGTGAATTTATAGAATGGAGGTGTGTGAAGTCACAGAATGGAGGGGTGTGAAGTCAAAGAATGGAGGTGTGTGAAGTCATAGAATGGAGGTTTGTGAAGTAATAGAATGGAGGTGTGTGAAGTCATAGAATGGAGGTGTGTGAAGTCACAGAATGAAGGTGCATTAAGTCACAGAATGGAGGTTTGTGAACTCAAATTGTAGGTGTGTGAAGTCACAAAATGGAGGTGTGGGAAGTCATAGAATGGAGTTGTGTGAAGTCACAGAATGGAGGTGTGTGAATTAATAGAATGTAGGTGTGAGAAATCATAGAATGGAGGTTTGTGAAGTCACAGAATGGAGGTGTGTGAAGTCACAGAATGGAGGTGTGTGAAATCACAGAATGGAGGTGTGTGAAGTCAAAAATGTGGTGTGTAGAGTCACAAATGGAAATGTGTGAACTCATAGAATGGAGGTGTGTGAAGTCAAAGAATGGAGGTGTGTGAAGTCATCGAATGGAGGTGTGTGAAGTCATGGAATGGAGGTGTGTGAAGTCACAGTATGGAGGTGTGTGAAATCATAGAATGAAGCTGTGTGAAGTGAGAATTGAGGTGTGTGAAGTCACAGAATGGAGGTGTGTGAACTCAGAATGGAGGTGTGTGAAGTCACAGAATGGAGGTGTGAAGTCATAGAATGGAGGTGTGTGAAGTCATAGAATGGAGGTGTGTTAAGTCATAATGGAGGTGTGTGAAGTCACAGAATTGAGGTGTGTGAAGTCACTGAATGGAGGTGTGTGAAGTCATAGAATGGAGGTGTGTGAAGTCATAGAATGGAGGTGTGTGATCATAGAATGGATGTTTGTGAAGTAAGAATGAAGGTGTGTTAAGTCATAGAATGGAGGTGTGTGAAGGCACAGAATGGAGGTGTGTGAAGTCATAGAATGGACCTGTGTGAAGTCATAATGGAGGTGTGTGAAGTCATAGAATGGAGGTGTGTGAACTCACAATGGAGGTGTGTGAAGTCAAAGAATGGAGGTGTTTGTAGTCATAGAAAGGAATTGTGTGAAGTCATAGATGGAGGTGTGTGAAGCCAGAATTGGGGTGTGTGAAGTCACAGAATTGAGGTGTGTGAACTCAGAATGGAGGTTTGTGAAGACACAGAATGGAGGTTTGTGAAGTCATAGAATGGAGGTGTTTGAAGTCATAGAATGGACTTTCTGAAGTAGAATGAAGGTGTGTGAAGTCACAGAATGGAGGTGTGTGAAGTCAAAATGGAGGTGTGCGAACTCATAAAATGGAGATGTGTGAAGTCATGGAATAGAGGTGTGTGAAGTCCAAAAATGGAGGTGTGTGAGGTCAAACAATGGTGGTGTGTGAAGTCACAGAATGGCGGAGTGTGAAGTCAACGAATGGAAGTGTGTGAAGTCAAAATGGAGGTGTGTGAAGTCACAGAATGGAGGTGTGTGAGGTCACAGAATGGAGGTGTGTGAAGTCATAGAATGGAGCTGTGTGAAGTTACAGAAGGGAGGTGTGTGAACTCACAATGGAGGTGTGTGAAGTCCCAGAATGGAGGTGTGTGAAGTCAAACAATAAAGGTGTGTTAAGTCACAGAATGGAGGTGTGTGACCTCAGAGAATGGAGGTGTGAGACCTCATAGAATGGAGGTGTGTGAAGTCATGGAATGGAGGTGTGTGAAGTCAAAGAATGGAGGTGTGTGAAGTCAAACAATAAAGGTGTGTGAAGTCACAGAATGGAGGTGTGTGAAATCACAGAATGGAGGTGTGTGAAGTCAAAAAGGTGGTTTGTAGAGTCACAAATGGAGGTGTGTGAACTCATAGAATGGAGGTGTGTGAAGTCAAAGAATGGAGGTGTGTGAAGTCATCGAATGGAGGTGTGTGAAGTCATGGAATGGAGGTGTGTGAAGTCACAGAGTGGAGGTGTGTGAAGTCAGAATGGAGTTGTGTAAAGTCAAGGAATGGAGGTGTGTGAAGTCAGAATGGAGGTGTGTGAAGTCATAGAATGGAGGTATGTGAAGTCACAGAATGTAGGTGTGTGAAGTCATAGAATGGAGGTGTGGGAAGTCAGAGAATGGAGCTGTGTGAAGTCTGAATGGAGGTGTGCGAAGTCACAGAATGGAGGTGTGTGAAGTCATTTTATGGAGCTGTGTGAAGTCAGAATGGAGGTGTGTAAAGTCACAGAATGGAGGTGTGTGAACTCAGAATGGAGGTGTGTGAAGTCACATAATCTAGGTGTGTGAAGTCATAGAATGGAGGTGTGTGAAGTCATAGAATGGAGGTATGTGTACTCATAATGGAGGCGTGAAAAATCACAGAATTGTGGTGTGTGGAGTCACAGAATGGAGGTGTGTGAAGTCATAGAATGGAGGTGTGTGAAGTCACAAAATGGAGGTGTGGGAAGTCATATAATGGAGTTGTGTGAAGTCACAGAATGGAGGTGTGTGAATTAATAGAATGTAGGTGTGAGAAATCATAGAATGGAGGTGTATGAAGTCACAGAATGGAGGTGTGTGAAATCACAGAATGGAGGTGTGTGAACTCACAATGGAGGTGTGTTAAGTCAAAGAATGGAGGTGTGTGAAGTCATAGAATGGAATTGTGTGAAGTCATAGAATGGAGGTGTGTGAAGTGAGAATTGAGGTGTGTGAAGTCACGGAATTGAGGTGTGTGAACTCAGAATGGAGGTGTGTGAAGTCACAGAATGGAGGTTTGTGAAGTCAAAGAATGGAGGTGTGTGAAGTCATAGAATGGTTGTTTCTGAAGTAGAATGAAGATGTGTGAACTCATAGAATGGAGGTGTGTGAAGTCAAAATGGAGGTGTGTGAACTCATAAAATGGTGTGTGAAGTCATGGAATGGAGGTGTGTGAAGTCCAAGAATATAGGTGTGTGAAGTCAAACAATGGTGGTGTGTGAAGTCACAGAAAGCAGGTGTGTTAAGTCAAAGAATGGAAGTGTGTGAAGTCAAAATGGAGGTGTGTGAAGTCACAGAATGGAGGTGTGTGAAGTCACAGAATGAAGGTGTTTGAAGTCAAAATTGTGGTGTGTGAAGTCACAAATGGAGGTGTCTGAAGTCAGAATGCAGCTCTGTGAAGTCATTGAATGGAGGTGTGTGAAGTCAGAATGGAGGTGTGTGAACTCATAGAATGGAGTGTGTGAAGTCACAATGGGGGTGTGTGAAGTCATAGAATCGGGGTGTGTGAAGTCAAATTGGAGGTGTGTGAAATCACAGAATGGAGGTGTGTCAACTCAGAAATGAGGAGTGTGAAGTCATAGAATGGAAGTGCGTGAAGGCATAGAATGGATGTTTCTGAAGTAAGAATGAAGGTGTGTGAAGTCATAGAATGGAGGTGTGTGATGTCAAAATGGAGGTGTGATAACTCATACAATGAAGGTCTGAGAACTCATAGAATGGAGGTGTGTGAAGTCATGGAATAAAGGTGTGTGAAGTCAAAGAATGCAGGTGTGTGAAGTCAAACAATAAAGGTGTGTGAAGTCACAGAATGGAGGTGTGTGAAGTCAAAAAGGTGGTGTGTAGAGTCACAAATGGAGGTGTGTGAACTCATAGAATGGAGGTGTGTGAAGTCACAATGGAGGTGTGTGAAATCATAGAATGGAGGTGTGTGAAGTCACAGTATGAAGGTGTGTGAAGTCATAGAATGAAGCTGTGTGAAGTGAGAATTGAGGTGTGTGAAGTCACAGAATGGAGGTGTGTGAACTCAGTATGGAGGTTTGTGAAGTCACAGAATGGAGGTGTGAAGTCATAGAATGGAGGCGTGTGAAGTCATAGAATGGAGGTGTGTGAAGTCATAATGGAGGTGTGTGAAGTCACAGAATGGAGGTGTGTGAACTCAGTATGGAGGTGTGTGAAGTCACAGAATGGAGGTGTGAAGTCATAGAATGGAGGCGTGTGAAGTCATAGAATGGAGGTGTGTGAAGTCATAATGGAGGTGTGTGAAGTCACAGAATTGAGGTGTGTGAAGTCACTGAATGGAGTTTTGTGAAGTCATAGAAAGGAGGTGTGTGAAGTCATAGAATGGAGGTGTGTGATCATAGAATGGATGTTTGTGAAGTAAGAATGAAGGTGTTTTAAATCATAGAATGGAGGTGGGTGAAGGCACAGAATGGAGGTATGTGAAGTCATAGAATGGAGCTGTGTGAAGTCATAATGGAGGTGTGTGAAGTCATAGAATTGAGGTGTGTGAACTCACAATGAAGGTGTGTGAAGTCAAAGAATGGAGGTGAGTGAAGTCATAGAAAGGAATTGTGTGAAGTCATAGAATGGAGGTGTGTGAAGCCAGAATTGGGGTGTGTGAAGTCACAGAATTGAGGTGGGTGAACTCAGAATGGAGGTTTGTGAAGACACAGAATGGAGGTTTGTGAAGTCATAGAATGGAGGTGTGTGAAGTCATAGAATGGATGTTTCTGAAGTAGAATGAAGGTGTGTGAAGTCACAGAATGGAGGTGTGTGAAGTCAAAATAGAGGTGTGCGAACTCACAAAATGGAGATGTGTGAAGTCATGGAATAGAGGTGTGTGAAGTCCAAAAATGGAGGTGTGTGAGGTCAAACAATGGTGGTGTGTGAAGTCACAGAATGGCGGTGTGTGAAGTCAACGAATGGAAGTGTGTGAAGTCAAAATGGAGGTGTGTGAAGTCACAGAATGGAGGTGTGTGAGGTCACAGAATGGAGGTGTGTGAAGTCATAGAATGGAGCTGTGTGAAGTTACAGAAGGGAGGTGTGTGAACTCACAATGGAGGTGTGTGAAGTCCCAGAATGGAGGTGTGTGAAGTCAAACAATAAAGGTGTGTTAAGTCACAGAATGGAGGTGTGTGACCTCAGAGAATGGAGGTGTGAGACCTCATAGAATGGAGGTGTGTGAAGTCATGGAATGGAGGTGTGTGAAGTCAAAGAATGGAGGTGTGTGAAGTCAAACAATAAAGGTGTGTGAAGTCACAGAATGGAGGTGTGTGAAATCACAGAATGGAGGTGTGTGAAGTCAAAAAGGTGGTTTGTAGAGTCACAAATGGAGGTGTGTGAACTCATAGAATGGAGGTGTGTGAAGTCAAAGAATGGAGGTGTGTGAAGTCATCGAATGGAGGTGTGTGAAGTCATGGAATGGAGGTGTGTGAAGTCACAGAGTGGAGGTGTGTGAAGTCAGAATGGAGTTGTGTAAAGTCAAGGAATGGAGGTGTGTGAAGTCAGAATGGAGGTGTGTGAAGTCATAGAATGGAGGTATGTGAAGTCACAGAATGTAGGTGTGTGAAGTGATAGAATGGAGGTGTGGGAAGTCAGAGAATGGAGCTGTGTGAAGTCTGAATGGAGGTGTGCGAAGTCACAGAATGGAGGTGTGTGAAGTCATTTTATGGAGCTGTGTGAAGTCAGAATGGAGGTGTGTAAAGTCACAGAATGGAGGTGTGTGAACTCAGAATGGAGGTGTGTGAAGTCACATAATCTAGGTGTGTGAAGTCATAGAATGGAGGTGTGTGAAGTCATAGAATGGAGGTATGTGTACTCATAATGGAGGCGTGAAAAATCACAGAATTGTGGTGTGTGGAGTCACAGAATGGAGGTGTGTGAAGTCATAGAATGGAGGTGTGTGAAGTCACAAAATGGAGGTGTGGGAAGTCATATAATGGAGTTGTGTGAAGTCACAGAATGGAGGTGTGTGAATTAATAGAATGTAGGTGTGAGAAATCATAGAATGGAGGTGTATGAAGTCACAGAATGGAGGTGTGTGAAATCACAGAATGGAGGTGTGTGAACTCACAATGGAGGTGTGTTAAGTCAAAGAATGGAGGTGTGTGAAGTCATAGAATGGAATTGTGTGAAGTCATAGAATGGAGGTGTGTGAAGTGAGAATTGAGGTGTGTGAAGTCACGGAATTGAGGTGTGTGAACTCAGAATGGAGGTGTGTGAAGTCACAGAATGGAGGTTTGTGAAGTCAAAGAATGGAGGTGTGTGAAGTCATAGAATGGTTGTTTCTGAAGTAGAATGAAGATGTGTGAACTCATAGAATGGAGGTGTGTGAAGTCAAAATGGAGGTGTGTGAACTCATAAAATGGTGTGTGAAGTCATGGAATGGAGGTGTGTGAAGTCCAAGAATATAGGTGTGTGAAGTCAAACAATGGTGGTGTGTGAAGTCACAGAAAGCAGGTGTGTTAAGTCAAAGAATGGAAGTGTGTGAAGTCAAAATGGAGGTGTGTGAAATCACAGAATGGAGGTGTGTGAAGTCACAGAATGAAGGTGTTTGAAGTCAAAATTGTGGTGTGTGAAGTCACAAATGGAGGTGTCTGAAGTCAGAATGCAGCTCTGTGAAGTCATTGAATGGAGGTGTGTGAAGTCAGAATGGAGGTGTGTGAACTCATAGAATGGAGTGTGTGAAGTCACAATGGGGGTGTGTGAAGTCATAGAATCGGGGTGTGTGAAGTCAAATTGGAGGTGTGTGAAATCACAGAATGGAGGTGTGTCAACTCAGAAATGAGGAGTGTGAAGTCATAGAATGGAAGTGCGTGAAGGCATAGAATGGATGTTTCTGAAGTAAGAATGAAGGTGTGTGAAGTCATAGAATGGAGGTGTGTGATGTCAAAATGGAGGTGTGTTAACTCATACAATGAAGGTCTGAGAACTCATAGAATGGAGGTGTGTGAAGTCATGGAATAAAGGTGTGTGAAGTCAAAGAATGCAGGTGTGTGAAGTCAAACAATAAAGGTGTGTGAAGTCACAGAATGGAGGTGTGTGAAGTCAAAAAGGTGGTGTGTAGAGTCACAAATGGAGGTGTGTGAACTCATAGAATGGAGGTGTGTGAAGTCACAATGGAGGTGTGTGAAATCATAGAATGGAGGTGTGTGAAGTCACAGTATGAAGGTGTGTGAAGTCATAGAATGAAGCTGTGTGAAGTGAGAATTGAGGTGTGTGAAGTCACAGAATGGAGGTGTGTGAACTCAGTATGGAGGTTTGTGAAGTCACAGAATGGAGGTGTGAAGTCATAGAATGGAGGCGTGTGAAGTCATAGAATGGAGGTGTGTGAAGTCATAATGGAGGTGTGTGAAGTCACAGAATGGAGGTGTGTGAACTCAGTATGGAGGTGTGTGAAGTCACAGAATGGAGGTGTGAAGTCATAGAATGGAGGCGTGTGAAGTCATAGAATGGAGGTGTGTGAAGTCATAATGGAGGTGTGTGAAGTCACAGAATTGAGGTGTGTGAAGTCACTGAATGGAGTTTTGTGAAGTCATAGAAAGGAGGTGTGTGAAGTCATAGAATGGAGGTGTGTGATCATAGAATGGATGTTTGTGAAGTAAGAATGAAGGTGTTTTAAATCATAGAATGGAGGTGGGTGAAGGCACAGAATGGAGGTATGTGAAGTCATAGAATGGAGCTGTGTGAAGTCATAATGGAGGTGTGTGAAGTCATAGAATTGAGGTGTGTGAACTCACAATGAAGGTGTGTGAAGTCAAAGAATGGAGGTGAGTGAAGTCATAGAAAGGAATTGTGTGAAGTCATAGAATGGAGGTGTGTGAAGCCAGAATTGGGGTGTGTGAAGTCACAGAATTGAGGTGGGTGAACTCAGAATGGAGGTTTGTGAAGACACAGAATGGAGGTTTGTGAAGTCATAGAATGGAGGTGTGTGAAGTCATAGAATGGATGTTTCTGAAGTAGAATGAAGGTGTGTGAAGTCACAGAATGGAGGTGTGTGAAGTCAAAATAGAGGTGTGCGAACTCACAAAATGGAGATGTGTGAAGTCATGGAATAGAGGTGTGTGAAGTCCAAAAATGGAGGTGTGTGAAGTCAAACAATGGTGGTGTGTGAAGTCACAGAATGGCGGTGTGTGAAGTCAACGAATGGAAGTGTGTGAAGTCAAAGTGGAGGTGTGTGAAGTCACAGAATGGAGGTGTGTGAGGTCACAGAATGGAGGTGTGTGAAGTCATAGAATGGAGGTGTGTGAAGTCACAGAATGGAGATGTGTGAAGTCACAGAATGGCGGAGTTTGAAGTCACAGATTGGAGGTGTGTGAAGTCACAGAATGGAGGTGTGTGAACTCACAATGGAGGTGTGTGAAGTCCCAGAATGGAGGTGTGTGAAGTCAAACAATAAAGTTGTGTGAAGCCACAGAATGGAGTTCTGTGAAGTCATAGAATGGAGGTGTGTTAAGTCACAGAATGGAGGTGTGTGAACTCAGAGAATGGAGGTGTGTGAACTCAGAATGGAGGTGTGTGAAGTCACAGAACGGAGATTTGTGAAGTCATAGAATGGAAGTGCGTGAAGTCATAGAATGGATGTTTCTGAAGTAAGAATGAAGGTGTGTGAAGTCATAGAATGGAGGTGTGTGAAGTCAAAATGGAGGTGTGTGAACTCATAGAATGGAGGTGTGAGATCTCATAGAATGGAGGTGTGTGAAGTCATGGAATGGAGGTGTGTGAAGTCAAAGAATGGAGGTGTGTGAAGTCAAACAATAAAGGTGTGTGAAGTCACAGAATGGAGGTGTGTGAAATCACAGAATGGAGGTGTGTGAAGTCAAATGGTGGTGTGTAGAGTCACAAATGGAGGTGTGTGAACTCATAGAATGGAGGTGTGTGAAGTCAAAGAATGGAGGTGTGTGAAGTCATCGAATGGAGGTGTGTGAAGTCATGGAATGGACGTGTGTGAAGTCACAGAGTGGAGGTGTGTGAAGTCAGAATGGAGTCGTGTGAAGTCAAGGAATGGAGGTGTGTGAAGTCAGAATGGAGGTGTGTGAAGTCATAGAATGGAGGTATGTGAAGTCACAGAATGGAGGTGTGTGAAGTCATAGAATGGAGGTGTGTGAAATCATAGAATGGAGGTGTGGGAAGTCAGAGAATGGAGCTGTGTGAAGTCTGAATGGAGGTGTGCGAAGTCACAGAATGGAGGTGTGTGAAGTCATTTTATGGAGCTGTGTGAATTCAGAATGGAGGTGTGTGAAGTCACAGAATCTAGGTGTGTGAAGTCATAGAATGGAGGTGGGTGAAGTCATAGAATGGAGGTGTGTGAACTCAAAATGGAGGCGTGAAAAATCACAGAATTGTGGTGTGTGCAGTCACAAAATGGAGGTGTGTGAAGTCATAGAATGGAGGTGTGTGAAGTCAGAACGGAGGTGTGTGAACTCAGATTGGAGGTGTGGGAAGACACAATGGAGGTGTGTGAATTTATAGAATGGAGGTGTGTGAAGTCACAGAATGGAGGGGTGTGAAGTCAAAGAATGGAGGTGTGTGAAGTCATAGAATGGAGGTGTGTGAAGTCATAGAATGGAGGTGTGTGAAGTCATAGAATGGAGGTGTGTGAAGTCACAGAATGAAGGTGCGTTAAGTCACAGAATGGAGGTTTGTGAACTCAGAATGGAGGTGTGTGCAGTCACAGAATGGAGGTGTGGGAAGTCATAGAATGGAGTTGTGTGAAGTCACAGAATGGAGGTGTGTGAATTAATAGAATGTAGGTGTGAGAAATCATAGAATGGAGGTGTGTGAAGTCACAGAATGGAAGTGTGTGAAGTCACAGAATGGAGGTTCGTGAAGTCACAGAATGGAGGTGTGTGAACTCACAATGGAGGTGTGTGAAGTCAAAGAATGGAGGTGTGTGAAGTCATAGAATGGAATTGTGTGAAGTCATAGAATGGAGGTGTGTGAAGTGAGAATTGAGGTGTGTGAAGTCACGGAATTGAGGTGTGTGAACTCAGAATGGAGGTGTGTGAAGTAACAGAATTGAGGTTTGTGAAGTCATAGAATGGAGGTGTGTGAAGTCATAGAATGGATGTTTCTGAAGTAGAATGAAGATGTGTGAACTCATAGAATGGAGGTGTGTGAAGTCAAAATGGAGGTGTGTGAACTCATAAAATGGTGTGTGAAGTCATGGAATGGAGGTGTGTGAAGTCCAAGAATATAGGTGTGTGAAGTCAAACAATGGTGGTGTGGGAAGTCAGAGAATTCAGGTGTGTTAAGTCAAAGAATGGAAGTGTGTGAAGTCAAAATGGAGGTGTGTGAAGTCACAGAATGAAGGTGTGTTCAGTCACAGAATGGAGGTTTGTGAACTCAGAATGGAGGTGTGTGAAGTCACAGAATGGAGGTGTGGGAAGTCACAGAATGAAGGTGTTTGAAGTCAAAATTGTGGTGTGTGAAGTCACAAATGGAGGTGTCTGAAGTCAGAATGCAGCTGTGTGAAGTCATTGAATGGAGGTGTGTGAAGTCAGAATGGAGGTGTGTGAACTCATAAAATGGTGTGTGAAGTCATAAAATGGGGGTGTGTGAAGTCAAATTGGAGGTGTGTGAAATTACAGAATGGAGGTGTGTCAACTCAGAAATGAGGAGTGTGAAGTCATAGAATGGAAGTGCGTGAAGTCATACAATGGATGTTTCTGAAGTAAGAATGAAGGTGTGTGAAGTCATAGAATGGAGGTGTGTAAAGTCAAAATGGAGGTGTGTGAACTCATAGAATGGAGGTGTGTGAACTCATAGAATGGAGGTGTGTGAAGTCATGGAATGGAGGTGTGTGAAGTCAAAGAATGGTTGTTTCTGAAGTAGAATGAAGATGTGTGAACTCATAGAATGGAGGTGTGTGAAGTCAAAATGGAGGTGTGTGAACTCATAAAATGGTGTGTGAAGTCATGGAATGGAGGTGTGTGAAGTCCAAGAATATAGGTGTGTGAAGTCAAACAATGGTGGTGTGTGAAGTCACAGAAAGCAGGTGTGTTAAGTCAAAGAATGGAAGTGTGTGAAGTCAAAATGGAGGTGTGTGAAGTCACAGAATGGAGGTGTGTGAAGTCACAGAATGAAGGTGTTTGAAGTCAAAATTGTGGTGTGTGAAGTCACAAATGGAGGTGTCTGAAGTCAGAATGCAGCTCTGTGAAGTCATTGAATGGAGGTGTGTGAAGTCAGAATGGAGGTGTGTGAACTCATAGAATGGAGTGTGTGAAGTCACAATGGGGGTGTGTGAAGTCATAGAATCGGGGTGTGTGAAGTCAAATTGGAGTGTGTGAAATCACAGAATGGAGGTGTGTCAACTCAGAAATGAGGAGTGTGAAGTCATAGAATGGAAGTGCGTGAAGGCATAGAATGGATGTTTCTGAAGTAAGAATGAAGGTGTGTGAAGTCATAGAATGGAGGTGTGTGATGTCAAAATGGAGGTGTGTGAACTCATACAATGAAGGTCTGAGAACTCATAGAATGGAGGTGTGTGAAGTCATGGAATAAAGGTGTGTGAAGTCAAAGAATGCAGGTGTGTGAAGTCAAACAATAAAGGTGTGTGAAGTCACAGAATGGAGGTGTGTGAAATCACAGAATGGAGGTGTGTGAAGTCAAAAAGGTGGTGTGTAGAGTCACAAATGGACGTGTGTGAACTCATAGAATGGAGGTGTGTGAAGTCACAATGGAGGTGTGTGAAATCATAGAATGGAGGTGTGTGAAGTCACAGTATGAAGGTGTGTGAAGTCATAGAATGAAGCTGTGTGAAGTGAGAATTGAGGTGTGTGAAGTCACAGAATGGAGGTGTGTGAACTCAGTATGGAGGTGTGTGAAGTCACAGAATGGAGGTGTGAAGTCATAGAATGGAGGCGTGTGAAGTCATAGAATGGAGGTGTGTGAAGTCATAATGGAGGTGTGTGAAGTCACAGAATTGAGGTGTGTGAAGTCACTGAATGGAGTTTTGTGAAGTCATAGAAAGGAGGTGTGTGAAGTCATAGAATGGAGGTGTGTGATCATAGAATGGATGTTTGTGAAGTAAGAATGAAGGTGTTTTAAGTCATAGAATGGAGGTGGGTGAAGGCACAGAATGGAGGTATGTGAAGTCATAGAATGGAGCTGTGTGAAGTCATAATGGAGGTGTGTGAAGTCATAGAATTGAGGTGTGTGAACTCACAATGAAGGTGTGTGAAGTCAAAGAATGGAGGTGAGTGAAGTCATAGAAAGGAATTGTGTGAAGTCATAGAATGGAGGTGTGTGAAGCCAGAATTGGGGTGTGTGAAGTCACAGAATTGAGGTGGGTGAACTCAGAATGGAGGTTTGTGAAGACACAGAATGGAGGTTTGTGAAGTCATAGAATGGAGGTGTGTGAAGTCATAGAATGGATGTTTCTGAAGTAGAATGAAGGTGTGTGAAGTCACAGAATGGAGGTGTGTGAAGTCAAAATAGAGGTGTGAGAACTCTCAAAATGGAGATGTGTGAAGTCATGGAATAGAGGTGTGTGAAGTCCAAAAATGGAGGTGTGCGAAGTCAAACAATGGTGGTGTGTGAAGTCACAGAATGGCGGTGTGTGAAATCAACGAATGGAAGTGTGTGAAGTCAAAGTGGAGGTGTGTGAAGTCACAGAATGGAGGTGTGTGAAGTCACAGAGTGGAGGTGTGTGAAGTCATAGAATGGAGGTGTGTGAAATCATAGAATGGAGGTGTGGGAAGTCAGAGAATGGAGCTGTGTGAAGTCTGAATGGAGGTGTGCGAAGTCACAGAATGGAGGTGTGTGAAGTCATTTTATGGAGCAGTGTGAACTCAGAATGGAGGTGTGTGAAGTCACAGAATCTAGGTGTGTGAAGTCATAGAATGGAGGTGTGTGAAGTCATAGAATGGAGGTGTGTGAACTCATAATGGAGGCGTGAAAAATCACAGAATTGTGGTGTGTGCAGTCACAAAATGGAGGTGTGTGAAGTCATAGAATGGAGGTGTGTGAAGTCAGAACGGAGGTGTGTGAACTCAGATTGGAGGTGTGGGAAGACACAATGGAGGTGTGTGAATTTATAGAATGGAGGTGTGTGAAGTCACAGAATGGAGGGGTGTGAAGTCAAAGAATGGAGGTGTGTGAAGTCATAGAATGGAGGTGTGTGAAGTCATAGAATGGAGGTGTGTGAAGTCATAGAATGGAGGTGTGTGAAGTCACAGAATGAAGGTGCGTTAAGTCACAGAATGGAGGTTTGTGAACTCAGAATGGAGGTGTGTGCAGTCACAGAATGGAGGTGTGGGAAGTCATAGAATGGAGTTGTGTGAAGTCACAGAATGGAGGTGTGTGAATTAATAGAATGTAGGTGTGAGAAATCATAGAATGGAGGTGTGTGAAGTCACAGAATGGAAGTGTGTGAAGTCACAGAATGGAGGTTCGTGAAGTCACAGAATGGAGGTGTGTGAACTCACAATGGAGGTGTGTGAAGTCAAAGAATGGAGGTGTGTGAAGTCATAGAATGGAATTGTGTGAAGTCATAGAATGGAGGTGTGTGAAGTGAGAATTGAGGTGTGTGAAGTCACGGAATTGAGGTGTGTGAACTCAGAATGGAGGTGTGTGAAGTAACAGAATTGAGGTTTGTGAAGTCATAGAATGGAGGTGTGTGAAGTCATAGAATGGATGTTTCTGAAGTAGAATGAAGATGTGTGAACTCATAGAATGGAGGTGTGTGAAGTCAAAATGGAGGTGTGTGAACTCATAAAATGGTGTGTGAAGTCATGGAATGGAGGTGTGTGAAGTCCAAGAGTATAGGTGCGTGAAGTCAAACAATGGTGGTGTGTGAAGTCAGAGAATTCAGGTGTGTTAAGTCAAAGAATGGAAGTGTGTGAAGTCAAACAATGGTGGTGTGTGAAGTCACAGAATGCAGGTGTGTTAAGTCAAAGAATGGAAGTGTGTGAAGTCAAAATGGAGGTGTGTGAAGTCACAGAATGGAGGTGTGTGAAGTCACAGAATGAAGGTGTTTGAAGTCAAAATTGTGGTGTGTGAAGTCACAAATGGAGGTGTCTGAAGTCAGAATGCAGCTGTGTGAAGTCATTGAATGGAGGTGTGTGAAGTCAGAATGGAGGTGTGTGTACTCATAAAATGGTGTGTGAAGTCATAAAATGGGGGTGTGTGAAGTCAAATTGGAGGTGTGTGAAATTACAGAATGGAGGTGTGTCAACTCAGAAATGAGGAGTGTGAAGTCATAGAATGGAAGTGCGTGAAGTCATACAATGGATGTTTCTGAAGTAAGAATGAAGGTGTGTGAAGTCATAGAATGGAGGTGTGTAAAGTCAAAATGGAGGTGTGTGAACTCATAGAATGGAGGTGTGTGAACTCATAGAATGGAGGTGTGTGAAGTCATGGAATGGAGGTGTGTGAAGTCAAAGAATGGTTGTTTCTGAAGTAGAATGAAGATGTGTGAACTCATAGAATGGAGGTGTGTGAAGTCAAAATGGAGGTGTGTGAACTCATAAAATGGTGTGTGAAGTCATGGAATGGAGGTGTGTGAAGTCCAAGAATATAGGTGTGTGAAGTCAAACAATGGTGGTGTGTGAAGTCACAGAAAGCAGGTGTGTTAAGTCAAAGAATGGAAGTGTGTGAAGTCAAAATGGAGGTGTGTGAAGTCACAGAATGGAGGTGTGTGAAGTCACAGAATGAAGGTGTTTGAAGTCAAAATTGTGGTGTGTGAAGTCACAAATGGAGGTGTCTGAAGTCAGAATGCAGCTCTGTGAAGTCATTGAATGGAGGTGTGTGAAGTCAGAATGGAGGTGTGTGAACTCATAGAATGGAGTGTGTGAAGTCACAATGGGGGTGTGTGAAGTCATAGAATCGGGGTGTGTGAAGTCAAATTGGAGGTGTGTGAAATCACAGAATGGAGGTGTGTCAACTCAGAAATGAGGAGTGTGAAGTCATAGAATGGAAGTGCGTGAAGGCATAGAATGGATGTTTCTGAAGTAAGAATGAAGGTGTGTGAAGTCATAGAATGGAGGTGTGTGATGTCAAAATGGAGGTGTGTGAACTCATACAATGAAGGTCTGAGAACTCATAGAATGGAGGTGTGTGAAGTCATAGAATAAAGGTGTGTGAAGTCAAAGAATGCAGGTGTGTGAAGTCAAACAATAAAGGTGTGTGAAGTCACAGAATGGAGGTGTGTGAAATCACAGAATGGAGGTGTGTGAAGTCAAAAAGGTGGTGTGTAGAGTCACAAGTGGAGGTGTGTGAACTCATAGAATGGAGGTGTGTGAAGTCACAATGTAGGTGTGTGAAATCATAGAATGGAGGTGTGTGAAGTCACAGTATGAAGGTGTGTGAAGTCATAGAATGAAGCTGTGTGAAGTGAGAATTGAGGTGTGTGAAGTCACAGAATGGAGGTGTGTGAACTCAGTATGGAGGTGTGTGAAGTCACAGAATGGAGGTGTGAAGTCATAGAATGGAGGCGTGTGAAGTCATAGAATGGAGGTGTGTGAAGTCATAATGGAGGTGTGTGAAGTCACAGAATTGAGGTGTGTGAAGTCACTGAATGGAGTTTTGTGAAGTCATAGAAAGGAGGTGTGTGAAGTCATAGAATGGAGGTGTGTGATCATAGAATGGATGTTTGTGAAGTAAGAATGAAGGTGTTTTAAGTCATAGAATGGAGGTGGGTGAAGGCACAGAATGGAGGTATGTGAAGTCATAGAATGGAGCTGTGTGAAGTCATAATGGAGGTGTGTGAAGTCATAGAATTGAGGTGTGTGAACTCACAATGAAGGTGTGTGAAGTCAAAGAATGGAGGTGAGTGAAGTCATAGAAAGGAATTGTGTGAAGTCATAGAATGGAGGTGTGTGAAGCCAGAATTGGGGTGTGTGAAGTCACAGAATTGAGGTGGGTGAACTCAGAATGGAGGTTTGTGAAGACACAGAATGGAGGTTTGTGAAGTCATAGAATGGAGGTGTGTGAAGTCATAGAATGGATGTTTCTGAAGTAGAATGAAGGTGTGTGAAGTCACAGAATGGAGGTGTGTGAAGTCAAAATAGAGGTGTGCGAACTCACAAAATGGAGATGTGTGAAGTCATGGAATAGAGGTGTGTGAAGTCCAAAAATGGAGGTGTGTGAAGTCAAACAATGGTGGTGTGTGAAGTCACAGAATGGCGGTGTGTGAAGTCAACGAATGGAAGTGTGTGAAGTCAAAGTGGAGGTGTGTGAAGTCACAGAATGGAGGTGTGTGAGGTCACAGAATGGAGGTGTGTGAAGTCATAGAATGGAGGTGTGTGAAGTCACAGAATGGAGATGTGTGAAGTCACAGAATGGCGGAGTTTGAAGTCACAGATTGGAGGTGTGTGAAGTCACAGAATGGAGGTGTGTGAACTCACAATTGAGGTGTGTGAAGTCCCAGAATGGAGGTGTGTGAAGTCAAACAATAAAGTTGTGTGAAGCCACAGAATGGAGTTCTGTGAAGTCATAGAATGGAGGTGTGTTAAGTCACAGAATGGAGGTGTGTGAACTCAGAGAATGGAGGTGTGTGAACTCAGAATGGAGGTGTGTGAAGTCACAGAACGGAGATTTGTGAAGTCATAGAATGGAAGTGCGTGAAGTCATAGAATGGATGTTTCTGAAGTAAGAATGAAGGTGTGTGAAGTCATAGAATGGAGGTGTGTGAAGTCAAAATGGAGGTGTGTGAACTCATAGAATGGAGTGTGAGATCTCATAGAATGGAGGTGTGTGAAGTCATGGAATGGAGGTGTGTGAAGTCAAAGAATGGAGGTGTGTGAAGTCAAACAATAAAGGTGTGTGAAGTCACAGAATGGAGGTGTGTGAAATCACAGAATGGAGGTGTGTGAAGTCAAAATGGTGGTGTGTAGAGTCACAAATGGAGGTGTGTGAACTCATAGAATGGAGGTGTGTGAAGTCAAAGAATGGAGGTGTGTGAAGTCATCGAATGGAGGTGTGTGAAGTCATGGAATGGACGTGTGTGAAGTCACAGAGTGGAGGTGTGTGAAGTCAGAAGGGAGTCGTGTGAAGTCAAGGAATGGAGGTGTGTGAAGTCAGAATGGAGGTGTGTGAAGTCATAGAATGGAGGTATGTGAAGTCACAGAATGGAGGTGTGTGAAGTCATAGAATGGAGGTGTGTGAAATCATAGAATGGAGGTGTGGGAAGTCAGAGAATGGAGCTGTGTGAAGTCTGAATGGAGGTGTGCGAAGTCACAGAATGGAGGTGTGTGAAGTCATTTTATGGAGCTGTGTGAACTCAGAATGGAGGTGTGTGAAGTCACAGAATCTAGGTGTGTGAAGTCATAGAATGGAGGTGTGTGAAGTCATAGAATGGAGGTGTGTGAACTCAAAATGGAGGCGTGAAAAATCACAGAATTGTGGTGTGTGCAGTCACAAAATGGAGGTGTGTGAAGTCATAGAATGGAGGTGTGTGAAGTCAGAACGGAGGTGTGTGAACTCAGATTGGAGGTGTGGGAAGACACAATGGAGGTGTGTGAATTTATAGAATGGAGGTGTGTGAAGTCACAGAATGGAGGGGTGTGAAGTCAAAGAATGGAGGTGTGTGAAGTCATAGAATGGAGGTGTGTGAAGTCATAGAATGGAGGTGTGTGAAGTCATAGAATGGAGGTGTGTGAAGTCACAGAATGAAGGTGCGTTAAGTCACAGAATGGAGGTTTGTGAACTCAGAATGGAGGTGTGTGCAGTCACAGAATGGAGGTGTGGGAAGTCATAGAATGGAGTTGTGTGAAGTCACAGAATGGAGGTGTGTGAATTAATAGAATGTAGGTGTGAGAAATCATAGAATGGAGGTGTGTGAAGTCACAGAATGGAAGTGTGTGAAGTCACAGAATGGAGGTTCGTGAAGTCACAGAATGGAGGTGTGTGAACTCACAATGGAGGTGTGT
Organism: Megascapheus bottae; assembly: GCA_024803745.1. NCBI lineage: Eukaryota > Metazoa > Chordata > Mammalia > Rodentia > Geomyidae > Megascapheus > Megascapheus bottae. The sequence goes on along the minus strand of JANJXV010001747.1, from coordinate 7,209 downwards.
GAAGTCAAAGAATGGAGGTGTGTGAAGTCATAGAATGGAATTGTGTGAAGTCATAGAATGGAGGTGTGTGAAGTGAGAATTGAGGTGTGTGAAGTCACGGAATTGAGGTGTGTGAACTCAGAATGGAGGTGTGTGAAGTAACAGAATTGAGGTTTGTGAAGTCATAGAATGGAGGTGTGTGAAGTCATAGAATGGATGTTTCTGAAGTAGAATGAAGATGTGTGAACTCATAGAATGGAGGTGTGTGAAGTCAAAATGGAGGTGTGTGAACTCATAAAATGGTGTGTGAAGTCATGGAATGGAGGTGTGTGAAGTCCAAGAATATAGGTGTGTGAAGTCAAACAATGGTGGTGTGGGAAGTCAGAGAATTCAGGTGTGTTAAGTCAAAGAATGGAAGTGTGTGAAGTCAAAATGGAGGTGAGTGAAGTCACAGAATGAAGGTGTGTTCAGTCACAGAATGGAGGTTTGTGAACTCAGAATGGAGGTGTGTGAAGTCACAGAATGGAGGTCTGGGAAGTCATAGAATGGAGGTGTGAAGTCACAGAATGGAGGTGTGTGAATTCGTAGAATGTAGGTGTGAGAAATCATAGAATGGAGGTGTGTGAACTCACAATGGAGGTGTGTGAAGTCAAAGAATGGAGGTGTGTGAAGTCATAGAATGGAATTGTGTGAAGTTATAGAATGGAGGTGTGTGAAGTGAGAATTGAGGTGTGTGAAGTCACGGAATTGAGGTGTGTGAACTCAGAATGGAGGTGTGTGAAGTCACAGAATTGAGGTTTGTGAAGTCATAGAATGGAGGTGTGTGAAGTCATAGAATGGATGTTTCTGAAGTAGAATGAAGGTGTGTGAAGTCACAGAATGGAGGTGTGTGAAGTCAAAATAGAGGTGTGCGAACTCACAAAATGGAGATGTGTGAAGTCATGGAATAGAGGTGTGTGAAGTCCAAAAATGGAGGTGTGTGAAGTCAAACAATGGTGGTGTGTGAAGTCACAAAATGGCGGTGTGTGAAGTCAACGAATGGAAGTGTGTGAAGTCAAAATGGAGGTGTGTGAAGTCACAGAATGGAGGTGTGTGAGGTCACAGAATGGAGGTGTGTGAAGTCATAGAATGGAGGTGTGTGAAGTCACAGAATGGAGATGTGTGAAGTCACAGAATGGCGGAGTTTGAAGTCACAGATTGGAGGTGTGTGAAGTCAGAATGGAGGTGTGTGAACTCACAATGGAGGTGTGTGAAGTCCCAGAATGGAGGTGTGTGAAGTCAAACAATAAAGTTGTGTGAAGCCACAGAATGGAGTTCTGTGAAGTCATAGAATGGAGGTGTGTTAAGTCACAGAATGGAGGTGTGTGAACTCAGAGAATGGAGGTGTGTGAACTCAGAATGGAGGTGTGTGAAGTCACAGAACGGAGATTTGTGAAGTCATAGAATGGAAGTGCGTGAAGTCATAGAATGGATGTTTCTGAAGTCAGAATGAAGGTGTGTGAAGTCATAGAATGGAGGTGTGTGAAGTCAAAATGGAGGTGTGTGAACTCATAGAATGGAGGTGTGAGATCTCATAGAATGGAGGTGTGTGAAGTCATGGAATGGAGGTGTGTGAAGTCAAAGAATGGAGGTGTGTGAAGTCAAACAATAAAGGTGTGTGAAGTCACAGAATTGAGGTGTGTGAAATCACAGAATGGAGGTGTGTGAAGTCAAAATGGTGGTGTGTAGAGTCACAAATGGAGGTGTGTGAACTCATAGAATGGAGGTGTGTGAAGTCAAAGAATGGAGGTGTGTGAAGTCATCGAATGGAGGTGTGTGAAGTCATGGAATGGACATGTGTGAAGTCACAGAGTGGAGGTGTGTGAAGTCATAGAATGGAGGTGTGTGAAGTCATAGAATGGAGGTGTGTGAACTCATAATGGAGGCGTGAAAAATCACAGAATTGTGGTGTGTGCAGTCACAAAATGGAGGTGTGTGAAGTCATAGAATGGAGGTGTGTGAAGTCAGAACGGAGGTGTGTGAACTCAGATTGGAGGTGTGGGAAGACACAATGGAGGTGTGTGAATTTATAGAATGGAGGTGTGTGAAGTCACAGAATGGAGGGGTGTGAAGTCAAAGAATGGAGGTGTGTGAAGTCATAGAATGGAGGTGTGTGAAGTCATAGAATGGAGGTGTGTGAAGTCGTAGAATGGAGGTGTGTGAAGTCACAGAATGAAGGTGCGTTAAGTCACAGAATGGAGGTTTGTGAACTCAGAATGGAGGTGTGTGCAGTCACAGAATGGAGGTGTGGGAAGTCATAGAATGGAGTTGTGTGAAGTCACAGAATGGAGGTGTGTGAATTAATAGAATGTAGGTGTGAGAAATCATAGAATGGAGGTGTGTGAAGTCACAGAATGGAAGTGTGTGAAGTCACAGAATGGAGGTTCGTGAAGTCACAGTATGGAGGTGTGTGAACTCACAATGGAGGTGTGTGAAGTCAAAGAATGGAGGTGTGTGAAGTCATAGAATGGAATTGTGTGAAGTCATAGAATGGAGGTGTGTGAAGTGAGAATTGAGGTGTGTGAAGTCACGGAATTGAGGTGTGTGAACTCAGAATGGAGGTGTGTGAAGTAACAGAATTGAGGTTTGTGAAGTCATAGAATGGAGGTGTGTGAAGTCATAGAATGGATGTTTCTGAAGTAGAATGAAGATGTGTGAACTCATAGAATGGAGGTGTGTGAAGTCAAAATGGAGGTGTGTGAACTCATAAAATGGTGTGTGAAGTCATGGAATGGAGGTGTGTGAAGTCCAAGAATATAGGTGTGTGAAGTCAAACAATGGTGGTGTGGGAAGTCAGAGAATTCAGGTGTGTTAAGTCAAAGAATGGAAGTGTGTGAAGTCAAAATGGAGGTGTGTGAAGTCACAGAATGAAGGTGTGTTCAGTCACAGAATGGAGGTTTGTGAACTGAGAATGGAGGTGTGTGAAGTCACAGAATGGAGGTGTGGGAAGTCATAGAATGGAGGTGTGAAGTCACAGAATGGAGGTGTGTGAATTAATAGAATGTAGGTGTGAGAAATCATAGAATGGAGGTGTGTGAAGTCACAGAATGGAGGTGTGTGAAGTCACAGAATGGAGGTTCGTGAAGTCACAGAATGGAGGTGTGTGAACTCACAATGGAGGTGTGTGAAGTCAAAGAATGGAGGTGTGTGAAGTCATAGAATGGAATTGTGTGAAGTTATAGAATGGAGGTGTGTGAAGTGAGAATTGAGGTGTGTGAAGTCACGGAATTGAGGTGTGTGAACTCAGAATGGAGGTGTGTGAGGTCACAGAATTGAGGTTTGTGAAGTCATAGAATGGAGGTGTGTGAAGTCATAGAATGGATGTTTCTGAAGAAGAATGAAGATGTGTGAACTCATAGAATGGAGGTGTGTGAAGTCAAAATGGAGGTGTGTGAACTCATAAAATGGTGTGTGAAGTCATGGAATGGAGGTGTGTGAAGTCCAAGAGTATAGGTGCGTGAAGTCAAACAATGGTGGTGTGTGAAGTCAGAGAATTCATGTGTGTTAAGTCAAAGAATGGAAGTGTGTGAAGTCAAACAATGGTGGTGTGTGAAGTCACAGAATGCAGGTGTGTTAAGTCAAAGAATGGAAGTGTGTGAAGTCAAAATGGAGGTGTGTGAAGTCACAGAATGGAGGTGTGTGAAGTCACAGAATGAAGGTGTTTGAAGTCAAAATTGTGGTGTGTGAAGTCACAAATGGAGGTGTCTGAAGTCAGAATGCAGCTGTGTGAAGTCATTGAATGGAGGTGTGTGAAGTCAGAATGGAGGTGTGTGAACTCATAAAATGGTGTGTGAAGTCATAAAACGGGGGTGTGTGAAGTCAAATTGGAGGTGTGTGAAATCACAGAATGGAGGTGTGTCAACTCAGAAATGAGGAGTGTGAAGTCATAGAATGGAAGTGCGTGAAGTCATACAATGGATGTTTCTGAAGTAAGAATGAAGGTGTGTGAAGTCATAGAATGGAGGTGTGTAAAGTCAAAATGGAGGTGTGTGAACTCATAGAATGGAGGTGTGTGAACTCATAGAATGGAAGTGTGTGAAGTCATGGAATGGAGGTGTGTGAAGTCAAAGAATGGAGGTGTGTGAAGTCAAACAGTAAAGGTGTGTGAAGTCACAGAATGGAGGTGTGTGAAATCACAGAATGGAGGTGTGTGAAGTAAAAAATGTGTTGTGTAGAGTCACAAATGGAGGTGTGTGAACTCATAGAATGGAGGTGTGTGAAGTCAAAGAATGGAGGTGTGTGAAGTCATCGAATGGAGGTGTGTGAAATCATGGAATGGAGGTGTGTGAAGTCACAGAATGGAGGTGTGTGAAGTCAGAATGGAGTTGTGTGAAGTCATAGAATGGAGGTGTGTGAAGTCAGAATGGCGGTGTGTGAAGACATAGAATGGAGGTGTGTGAAGTCAGAATGGAGGGGTGTAAACTCATTGAATGGAGGTGTGTGAAGTCACAATTGAGGTGTGTGAAGTCACAGAATGGAGGTGTGTGAAGTCATAGGATGGAGGTGTGTGAAGTCATAGAATGGAGGTGTGTGAAGTCATAGAATGGATGTTTGTTAAGTAAGAATGAAGGTGTGTTAAGTCATAGAATGGAGGTGTGTGAAGGCACAGAATGGAGGTGTGTGAAGTCATAGAATGGAGCTGTGTGAAGTCAGAATGTAGGTGTGTGAAGTCACAGAATGGAGGTGTGTCAACTCAGAATGGAGGTGTGTGAAGTCACAGAATGGAGGTGTGTTAAGTCACAGAACGGAGGTGTTGGAACTCAGAATGGAGGTGTGTGAAGTCACAGAATGGAGGTGTGTGAAGTCATAGAATGGAGGTGTGTGAACTCAGAATGGAGGTGTGCGAAGTCACAGAATGGAGGTGTGTGAAGTTATATTATGGAGCTGTGTGAAGTCAGAACGGAGGTGTGTGAACTCAGATTGGAGGTGTGGGAAGTCACAATGGAGGTGTGTGAAGTTATAGAATGGAGGTGTGTGAAGTTATAGAATGGAGGTGTTTGAAGTCACAGAATGGAGGGGTGTGAAGTCAAAGACTGGAGGTGTGTGAAGTCATAGAATGGAGGTGTGTGAAGTCATAGAATGGAGGTGTGTGAGGTCATAGAATGGAGGTGTGTGAAGTTACAGAATGAAGGTGCGTTAAGTCACAGAATCGAGGTTTGTGAACTCAGAATGGAGGTGTGTGAAGTCACAGAATGGAGGTGTGGGACGTTATAGAGTGTAGTTGTGTGAAGTCACAGAATGGAGGTGTGTGAATTAATAGAATGGAGGTGTGAGAATTCATAGAATGGAGGTGTGTGAATTCACAGAATGGAGGGGTGTGAAGTCACAGAATGGAGGTGTGTGAAGTCAAAGAATGGAGGTGTGTGAACTCACAATGGAGGTGTGTGAAGTCAAAGAATGGAGGTGTGTGAAGTCATAGAATGGAATTGTGTGAAGTCATAGAATGGAGTTGTGTGAAGTGAGAATTGAGGTGTGTGAAGTCACGGAATTGTGGTGTGTGAACTCAGAATGGAGGTGTGTGAAGTCACAGAATGGAGGTTTGTGAAGTCATAGAATGGAGGTGTGTGAAGTCATAGAATGGATGTTTCTGAAGTAGAATGAAGGGGTGTGTAGTCATAGAATGGAGGTGTGTGAAGTCAAAATGGAGGTGTGTGAACTCATAAAATGGAGATGTGTGAAGTCATGGAATGGAGGTGTGTGAAGTCCAAGAATATAGGTGTGTGAAGTCAAACAATGGTGGTGTGTGAAGTCACAGAATGCAGGTGTGTTAAGTCAAAGAATGGAAGTGTGTGAAGTGAAAATGGAGGTGTGTGAATCACAGAATGGAGGTGTGTAAAGTCACAGAATGAAGGTGTTTGAAGTCAAAATTGTGGTGTGTGAAGTCACAAATGGAGGTGTCTGAAGACAGAATTCAGCTGTGTGAAGTCATAGAATGGAGGTGTGTGAAGTCAGAATGGAGGTGTGTGAACTCATAGAATGGAGTGTGTGAAGTCACAATGGGGGTGTGTGAAGTCATAGAATGGGGGTGTGTGAGGTCAAATTGGAGGTGTGTGAAATTACAGTATGGAGGTGTGTCAACTCAGAAATGAGGTGTGTGAAGTCATGGAATGGAGGTGCGTGAAGTCATAGAATGGATGTTTCTGAAGTAAGAATGAAGGTGTGTGAAGACATAGAATGCAGGTGTGTGAAGCCATAGAATGGATGTGTGTGAAGTCATAATGGAGGTGTGTGAAGTCACAGAATGGAGGTGTGGAAAGTCATAGAATGGAGTTGTGTGAAGTCACAGAATGAAGGTGTGTGAATTAATAGAATGTAGGTGTGAGAAATCATAGAATGGAGGTGTGTGAAGTCACAGAATGTAGGTGTGTGAAGTCACAGAATGGAGGTGCGTGAACTCACAGAATGGAGGTGTGTGAACTCACAAGGAGGTGTGTGAAGTCAAAGAATGGAGGTGTGTGAAGTCACAGAATTGAGGTTTGTGAAGTCATAGAATGGAGGTGTGTGAAGTGATAATTGAGGTGTGTGAAGTCACGGAATTGAGGTGTGTGAACTCAGAATGCAGGTGTGTTAAGTCAAAAATGGAAGTGTGTGAAGTCAAAATGGAGGTGTGTGAAATCACAGAATGGAGGTGTGTCAACTCAGAAATGAGGAGTGTGATGTCATAGAATGGAAGTGCGTGAAGTCATAGAATGGATGTTTCTGAAGTAAGAATGAAGGTGTGTGAAGTCATAGAATGGAGGTGTGTGAAGTCAAAATGGAGGTGTGTGAACTCATAGAATGAAGGTCTGAGAACTCATAGAATGGAGGTGTGTGAAGTCATGGAATAAAGGTGTGTGAAGTCAAAGAATGCAGGTGTGTGAAGTCAAACAATAAAGGTGTGTGAAGTCACAGAATGGAGGTGTGTGAAATCACAGAATGGAGGTGTGTGAAGTCAAAAAGGTGGTGTGTAGAGTCAAAAATGGAGGTGTGTGATCTCATAGAATGGAGGTGTGTGAAGTCACAATGGAGGTGTGTGAAATCATAGAATGGAGGTGTGTGAAGTCACAGTATGGAGGAGTATTAAGTCATAGAATGAAGCTGTGTGAAGTGAGAATAGAGGTGTGTGAAGTCACAGAATGGAGGTGTGTGAACTCAGAATGGAGGTGTGTGAAGTCACAGAATGGAGGTGTGAAGTCATAGAATGGAGGCGTG
>JANJXV010001746.1:0-80093 GCA_024803745.1 Megascapheus bottae | reverse complement strand
GTCATAGATTGAAGGTGTGTGAAGTCATAGAATGTAGATGTGTGAAGTCATAAAATGGAGGAGTGTGAAGTCACCGAAGGGAGGTGTGTGAAGGCACATAATGGAGGTGTGTGAAGTCAAAATGGAGGTGTGTGATGTCATAAAATGGAGGTGTGTGAAGTCATAGAATGGAGGAGTGTGAAATCATAGAATGCAGTTGTGTGCAGTCACAGAATGGAGGTGTTTGAAGTCACAGAAAGGAGGTTTCTGAAGTCATAGAATGGAGGTATGGGAAGTCAAATTGGAGCGGTGTGAAGTCGGAGCATGCAGGTGTGTGAAGTCATAGAATGGAGGTATGTGAGGTCATAGAATGGAGGTGTGTGAAGTCATAGACTGGAGTTGTGTAAACTCACAGAATGGAAGGGTATGAAGTCATAGAATGGAGGTGTGTGAAGTAACAGAATTGAGGTGTTTGAAGTCATATATTGGAGGTGTGTGAAATCAAAATGGATGTGTGAAGTCATAGAATGGAGATGTGTGAAATCATAGAATGGAGGTGTGTGAAGTCACAGAATGGAGGTGTGTGAAGTCATAGAATGGAGGTGTGTGAAGTCAGAATGGAGGTGTGTGAAGTCATAGAATGGAGGTGTGTGAAGTCAGAATGGAGGTGTGTGAACTCATAGATTGGAGGTGTGTGAAATCACAATGGAGGTGTGCGAAGTCAAAGAATGGTGGTGTGTGAAGTCACAGAATGGAGGTGTGGAAGTCATAGAATGGAGGTCTGTGAAGTCAGAATGGAGGTGTGTGAAGTCACAGAATGCAGGTGTGTGAATTCAGAATGGAGGTGTGTGAAGTCATATAATGGAGGTGTGTGAAGTCATAGAATGGAGGTGTGTGAAGTCATAGAATGGAGCTGGGTGAAGTCAGAATGGAGGTGTGTGAAGTCACAGAATGGAGGTGTGTGAACTCAGAATGGAGGTGTGTGAAGTCACAGAATGGAGGTGTGTGAAGTCACAGAATGGAGGTGTGTGAAGTCAGAATGGACGAGTGTGAAGTCACAAAATTGAGGTATGTGAAGTCACAGAATGGAGGTGTGTGAAGTCACAGAATGGGCGTGTGTGAAGTCACAGAATGGAGGTGTGTGAAGTCACAGTTGGAGGTGTGTGAAGTCAGAGAATCGAGGTGTGTGAACTCTGAATGGAGATGTGTGAAGTCACAGAATGGAGGATTGTGAAGTCATAGAATGGAGGTGTGTGAAGTCATAGAATGGAGGTGTGTGAAGTCAAAATGGTGGTGTGTGAACTCATAGAATGGAGGTGTGTGAACTTATAGAATGGAGGTATGTGAAGTCATGGAATGGCGGTGTGTGAAGTCAAAGAATAGAGGTGTGTGAAGTCAAAAATGGAGGTGTGTGAAGTCACAGAATGGAGGTGTGTGAACTCATAGAATGGAGGTGTGTGAAGTCATGGAATGGACGTGTGTGAGGTCAAAGAATGGAGGTGAGTGAAGTCAAACAATGGAGGTGTGTGAAGTCATAGAATGGAAGTTTGTGAAGTCATAGAATGGAGGTTTGTGAACTCATAGAATGGAGGTGTGTGAAGTCATGGAATGGAGGTGTGTGAAGTCCAAGAATGGAGTTGTGTGAAGTCAAACAATGGAGGTGTGTGAAGTCACAGAATGGAGGTGTGTGAAGTCACATAATGGAAGTGTGTGATGTCACAATGGAGGTGTGTGAAGTCACAGAATGGATGTGTGTGAAGTCACCGAATGTAGGTGTGTGAAGTCACAGAATGGAGGTGTGTGAACTCAGAATGTAGGTGTGTGAAGTCACAGAATGGAGGTTTGTGAAGTCATAGAATGGAGGTGTGTGAACTCATAGAATGGAGGTATGTGAAGTCATGGAATGGAGGTGTGTGAAGTCAAAGAATAGAGGTGTGTGAAGTCAAAATGGAGGTGTGTGATGTCATAAAATGGAGGTGTGTGAAGTCATAGAATGGAGGAGTGTGAAATCATAGAATGCAGTTGTGTGCAGTCACAGAATGGAGGTGTTTGAAGTCACAGAAAGGAGGTTTCTGAAGTCATAGAATGGAGGTATGGGAAGTCAAATTGGAGCGGTGTGAAGTCGGAGTATGCAGGTGTGTTAAGTCATAGAATGGAGGTATGTGAGGTCATAGAATGGAGGTGTGTGAAGTCATAGACTGGAGTTATGTGAACTCACAGAATGGAAGGATATGAAGTCATAGAATGGAGGTGTGTAAAGTAACAGAATTGAGGTGTTTGAAGTCATATATTGGAGGTGTGTGAAATCAAAATGGATGTGTGAAGTCATAGAATGGAGATGTGTGAAATCATAGAATGGAGGTGTGTGAAGTCCCAGAATGGAGGTGTGTGAAGTCACAGATTGGAGGTGTGTGAAGTCAGAGAATGGAGGTGTGTGAAGTCAGAATGGAGGTGTATGAAGTCATAGAATGGAGGTGTGTGAAGTCAGAATGGAGGTGTGTGAACTCATAGATTGGAGGTGTGTGAAATCACAATGGAGGTGTGCGAAGTCAAAGAATGGTGGTGTGTGAAGTCACAGAATGGAGGTGTGGAAGTCATAGAATGGAGGTGTGTGAAGTCAGAATGGAGGTGTGTAAAGTCACAGAATGCAGGTGTGTGAATTCAGAATGGAGGTGTGTGAAGTCATATAATGGAGGTGTGTGAAGTCATAGAATGGAGGTGTGTGAAGTCACAGAATGGAGGTGTGTGAAGTCATAGAATGGAGCTGGGTGAAGTCAGAATGGAGGTGTGTGAAGTCACAGAATGGAGGTGTGTGAACTCAGAATGGAGGTGTGTGAAGTCACAGAATGGAGGTGTGTGAACTCAGAATGGATGTGTGTGAAGTCACAGAATGGAGGTTTGTGATGTCATAGAAGGGAGGTGTGTGAAGTCATTGAATGGATGTTTCTGAAGTAAGAATGAAGGTGTGTGAAGTCATAGAATGGAGGTGTGTGAAGTCCAAATGGAGGTGTGTGAACTCATAGAATGGAGATGTGTGAACTCATAGAATGGAGGTGTGTGAAGTCATGGAATGGAGGTGTGTGAAGTCCAAGAATGGAGGTGTGTGAAGTCATCGAAAGGAGGAGTGTGAAGTCACGGAATGGAGGTGTGTGAAGTGACAGAATGGAGGTGTGTGAAGTCAGAATGGAAGTGTGTGAAGTCAGATTGGAGGTATGTTAAGTCCTAGAATGGAGGTGTGTGAAGTTAGAATGGAGGTGTGTGAACTCATAGATTGGAGGTGTGTGAGGTCACAATGGAAGTGTGTGAAGTCAAAGAATGGTGGTGTGTGAAGTCACAGAATGGAGGTGTGGAAGTCATAGAATGGAGGTGTGTGAAGTCAGAATGGAGGTGTGTGAAGTCACAGAAAGGAGGTGTGTGAATTCAGAATGGAAGTGTGTGAAGTCATACAATAGAGGTTTGAGAAGTCACAGAATGGAGGTGTGTCAACTCAGAATGGAGGTGTGTGAAGTCACAGAATGGTGGATGTGATAAGTCTTAGAATGGAGGTGTGCGAAGTGATGAAATGAAGGTGTGTGAAGTCACAATGGAGGTGTTTTAAGTCACACAATGGAGGTGTGTGAAGTCAGAATGGAGGTGTGTGAAGTCACAGAATGGAGGTATGTGAATTCATAGAATGGAGGTATGTGAAATAATAGAATGGAAGTGTTTGAAGTCATAGATTGAATGTGTGTGAAGTCATAGAATGTAGATGTGTGAAGTCATAGAATGTAGATGTGTGAAGTCATAGAATGGAGGAGTGTGAAGTCACCGAAGGGAGGTGTGGAAGTCACAGAATGGAGGTGTGTGAAGTCATAGAATGGAGGTGCGTGAAGTCAAAATGGAGGTGTGTGAAGTCACAGAATGGAGGTGTGTGAAGTTATAGAATGGGGGTGTGTGAAGTCATGGAATGGAGGTTTGTGAAGTCAAACATTGGAAGTGTGTGAAGTTACAGAAAGGAGATGTGTGAAGTCATAGAATTGAGGTGTGTGAAGTCATAGAATGGAGGTGTGTGAAGTCAGAATGGAGATTTGTGGAGTAACAGAATGGAGGTGTGTGAAGTCATAGAATAGTGGTGTATGAAGTCATAGAATGGAGGTGTATGAAGTCATAGAATGGAGGTGTATGAATGCACAGAATGGAGGTGTGTGAAGTCACACAATGGAAGTGCGTGATGTAAAATGGAGGTGTGTGAAGTCACAGAATGGAGGTGTGTGAAGTCACAGAATGGAGGTGTGAGAACTCAGAATGGAGGTGTGTGAAGTCACAGAATGGAGGTGTGTGAAGTCATACAATGGAGGTGTGTGAAGTCACCAATGGAGGTGTGTGAAGTCAGAATGGACGAGTGTGAAGTCACAAATTAGTGGTGTGTGAAGTCACAGAATGGTCGTGTGTGAAGTCACAGAATGGAGGTGTGTGAAGTCATAGAATGGAGATGTGTGAAGTCATAGAATGGAGGTCGGTGAAGCCATAGAATGGGGTGTGTGAAGTCACAGAATGATGGTGTGTGAAGTCACAGAATGGAGGTGTGTGACGTCAGAATGGAAATGTGAAGTCATAGAAGGGAGGTCGGTGAAGTCATAGAAAGAGGTGTGGGAAGTCATAGAATGGAGAAGTGTGAAGTCATAGAGTGGAGGTGAGTGAAGTCACAGATTCGAGGTCTGTGAAGTCATAGAATGGAGGTGTGTGAAGTCAGAATGGAGGTGTGCGAAGTCAAAGAATAGAGGTGTGTGAAGTCAGAATGGAGGTGTGTCAAGTCATAGAATGGAGGTGTGTGAACTCATAGAATGGAGTTGTGTGACGTCACAATGGTAGTGTGTGAAGTCATAGAATGGAGGTGTGTGAAGTCACAGAATGGTGGTGTGTGAAGTCATACAATGGAGGTGTGTGAAGTCACAATGGGGGTGTGTGAAGTCACAGAATAGGAGTTTCTGAAGTAAGAATGGAGGTGTGTGAAGTCATAGATGGAGGTGTGTGAAATCATAGAATGGAGTTTTGTGAAGTCACAGAATGGAGCTGTGTGAAGTCAGAATGGAGGTGTGTGAAGTCATAGAATGGAGGTGTATGAAGTCAGAACGGAGGTGTTGAACTCATAGAATAGAGGTGTGTGAAGTCACAATGGAGGTGTGTGATGTCATACAATAGAGGTTTGTGAAGTCACAGAATGGAGGTTTGTCAACTCAGAATGGAGGTGTGTGAAGTCACAGAATGGTGGATGTGATAAGTCATAGAATGGAGGTGTGCGAAGTCATGAAATGAAGGTGTGTGAAGTCAGAATGGAGGTGTGTTAAGTCACAGAATGGAGGTGTGTGAACTCAGAATGGAGGTGTGTGAAGTCACAGAATGGAGGTATGTGAATTCATAGAATGGTGGTATGTGAAATCATAGAATGGAAGTGTTTGAAGTCATAGATTGAAGGTGTGTGAAGTCATAGAATGTAGATGTGTGAAGTCATAAAATGGAGGAGTGTGAAGTCACCGAAGGGAGGTGTGTGAAGGCACATAATGGAGGTGTGTGAAGTCAAAATGGAGGTGTGTGATGTCATAAAATGGAGGTGTGTGAAGTCATAGAATGGAGGAGTGTGAAATCATAGAATGCAGTTGTGTGCAGTCACAGAATGGAGGTGTTTGAAGTCACAGAAAGGAGGTTTCTGAAGTCATAGAATGGAGGTATGGGAAGTCAAATTGGAGCGGTGTGAAGTCGGAGCATGCAGGTGTGTGAAGTCATAGAATGGAGGTATGTGAGGTCATAGAATGGAGGTGTGTGAAGTCATAGACTGGAGTTGTGTAAACTCACAGAATGGAAGGGTATGAAGTCATAGAATGGAGGTGTGTGAAGTAACAGAATTGAGGTGTTTGAAGTCATATATTGGAGGTGTGTGAAATCAAAATGGATGTGTGAAGTCATAGAATGGAGATGTGTGAAATCATAGAATGGAGGTGTGTGAAGTCACAGAATGGAGGTGTGTGAAGTCATAGAATGGAGGTGTGTGAAGTCAGAATGGAGGTGTGTGAAGTCATAGAATGGAGGTGTGTGAAGTCAGAATGGAGGTGTGTGAACTCATAGATTGGAGGTGTGTGAAATCACAATGGAGGTGTGCGAAGTCAAAGAATGGTGGTGTGTGAAGTCACAGAATGGAGGTGTGGAAGTCATAGAATGGAGTTGTGTGAAGTCAGAATGGAGGTGTGTGAAGTCACAGAATGCAGGTGTGTGAATTCAGAATGGAGGTGTGTGAAGTCATATAATGGAGGTGTGTGAAGTCATAGAATGGAGGTGTGTGAAGTCATAGAATGGAGCTGGGTGAAGTCAGAATGGAGGTGTGTGAAGTCACAGAATGGAGGTGTGTGAACTCAGAATGGAGGTGTGTGAAGTCACAGAATGGAGGTGTGTGAAGTCACAGAATGGAGGTGTGTGAAGTCAGAATGGACGAGTGTGAAGTCACAAAATTGAGGTATGTGAAGTCACAGAATGGAGGTGTGTGAAGTCACAGAATGGGCGTGTGTGAAGTCACAGAATGGAGGTGTGTGAAGTCACAGATGGAGGTGTGCGAAGTCAGAGAATCGAGGTGTGTGAACTCTGAATGGAGATGTGTGAAGTCACAGAATGGAGGATTGTGAAGTCATAGAATGGAGGTGTGTGAAGTCATAGAATGGAGGTGTGTGAAGTCAAAATGGTGGTGTGTGAACTCATAGAATGGAGGTGTGTGAACTTATAGAATGGAGGTATGTGAAGTCATGGAATGGCGGTGTGTGAAGTCAAAGAATAGAGGTGTGTGAAGTCAAAAATGGAGGTGTGTGAAGTCACAGAATGGAGGTGTGTGAACTCATAGAATGGAGGTGTGTGAAGTCATGGAATGGACGTGTGTGAGGTCAAAGAATGGAGGTGAGTGAAGTCAAACAATGGAGGTGTGTGAAGTCATAGAATGGAAGTTTGTGAAGTCATAGAATGGAGGTTTGTGAACTCATAGAATGGAGGTGTGTGAAGTCATGGAATGGAGGTGTGTGAAGTCCAAGAATGGAGTTGTGTGAAGTCAAACAATGGAGGTGTGTGAAGTCACAGAATGGAGGTGTGTGAAGTCACATAATGGAAGTGTGTGATGTCACAATGGAGGTGTGTGAAGTCACAGAATGGATGTGTGTGAAGTCACCGAATGTAGGTGTGTGAAGTCACAGAATGGAGGTGTGTGAACTCAGAATGTAGGTGTGTGAAGTCACAGAATGGAGGTTTGTGAAGTCATAGAATGGAGGTGTGTGAACTCATAGAATGGAGGTATGTGAAGTCATGGAATGGAGGTGTGTGAAGTCAAAGAATAGAGGTGTGTGAAGTCAAAATGGAGGTGTGTGATGTCATAAAATGGAGGTGTGTGAAGTCATAGAATGGAGGAGTGTGAAATCATAGAATGCAGTTGTGTGCAGTCACAGAATGGAGGTGTTTGAAGTCACAGAAAGGAGGTTTCTGAAGTCATAGAATGGAGGTATGGGAAGTCAAATTGGAGCGGTGTGAAGTCGGAGTATGCAGGTGTGTTAAGTCATAGAATGGAGGTATGTGAGGTCATAGAATGGAGGTGTGTGAAGTCATAGACTGGAGTTATATGAACTCACAGAATGGAAGGATATGAAGTCACAGAATGGAGGTGTGTAAAGTAACAGAATTGAGGTGTTTGAAGTCATATATTGGAGGTGTGTGAAATCAAAATGGATGTGTGAAGTCATAGAATGGAGATGTGTGAAATCATAGAATGGAGGGGTGTGAAGTCCCAGAATGGAGGTGTGTGAAGTCACAGATTGGAGGTGTGTGAAGTCAGAGAATGGAGGTGTGTGAAGTCAGAATGGAGGTGTGTGAAGTCATAGAATGGAGGTGTGTGAAGTCAGAATGGAGGTGTGTGAACTCATAGATTGGAGGTGTGTGAAATCACAATGGAGGTGTGCGAAGTCAAAGAATGGTGGTGTGTGAAGTCACAGAATGGAGGTGTGGAAGTCATAGAATGGAGGTGTGTGAAGTCAGAATGGAGGTGTGTAAAGTCACAGAATGCAGGTGTGTGAATTCAGAAAGGAGGTGTGTGAAGTCATATAATGGAGGTGTGTGAAGTCATAGAATGGAGGTGTGTGAAGTCACAGAATGGAGGTGTGTGAAGTCATAGAATGGAGCTGGGTGAAGTCAGAATGGAGGTGTGTGAAGTCACAGAATGGAGGTGTGTGAACTCAGAATGGAGGTGTGTGAAGTCACAGAATGGAGGTGTGTGAACTCAGAATGGAGGTGTGTGAAGTCACAGAATGGAGGTTTGTGATGTCATAGAAGGGAGGTGTGTGAAGTCATTGAATGGATGTTTCTGAAGTAAGAATGAAGGTGTGTGAAGTCATAGAATGGAGGTGTGTGAAGTCCAAATGGAGGTGTGTGAACTCATAGAATGGAGATGTGGGAACTCATAGAATGGAGGTGTGTGAAGTCATGGAATGGAGGTGTGTGAAGTCCAAGAATGGAGGTGTGTGAAGTCATCGAAAGGAGGAGTGTGAAGTCACGGAATGGAGGTGTGTGAAGTGACAGAATGGAGGTGTGTGAAGTCAGAATGGAAGTGTGTGAAGTCAGATTGGAGGTATGTTAAGTCCTAGAATGGAGGTGTGTGAAGTTAGAATGGAGGTGTGTGAACTCATAGATTGGAGGTGTGTGAGGTCACAATGGAAGTGTGTGAAGTCAAAGAATGGTGGTGTGTGAAGTCACAGAATGGAGGTGTGGAAGTCATAGAATGGAGGTGTGTGAAGTCAGAATGGAGGTGTGTGAAGTCACAGAAAAGAGGTGTGTGAATTCAGAATGGAAGTGTGTGAAGTCATACAATAGAGGTTTGAGAAGTCACAGAATGGAGGTGTGTCAACTCAGAATGGAGGTGTGTGAAGTCACAGAATGGTGGATGTGATAAGTCTTAGAATGGAGGTGTGCGAAGTGATGAAATGAAGGTGTGTGAAGTCACAATGGAGGTGTTTTAAGTCACACAATGGAGGTGTGTGAAGTCAGAATGGAGGTGTGTGAAGTCACAGAATGGAGGTATGTGAATTCATAGAATGGAGGTATGTGAAATAATAGAATGGAAGTGTTTGAAGTCATAGATTGAATGTGTGTGAAGTCATAGAATGTAGATGTGTGAAGTCATAGAATGTAGATGTGTGAAGTCATAGAATGGAGGAGTGTGAAGTCACCGAAGGGAGGTGTGGAAGTCACAGAATGGAGGTGTGTGAAGTCATAGAATGGAGGTGCGTGAAGTCAAAATGGAGGTGTGTGAAGTCACAGAATGGAGGTGTGTGAAGTTATAGAATGGGGGTGTGTGAAGTCATGGAATGGAGGTTTGTGAAGTCAAACATTGGAAGTGTGTGAAGTTACAGAAAGGAGATGTGTGAAGTCATAGAATTGAGGTGTGTGAAGTCATAGAATGGAGGTGTGTGAAGTCAGAATGGAGATTTGTGGAGTCACAGAATGGAGGTGTGTGAAGTCATAGAATAGTGGTGTATGAAGTCATAGAATGGAGGTGTATGAAGTCATAGAATGGAGGTGTATGAATGCACAGAATGGAGGTGTGTGAAGTCACACAATGGAAGTGCGTGATGTAAAATGGAGGTGTGTGAAGTCACAGAATGGAGGTGTGTGAAGTCACAGAATGGAGGTGTGAGAACTCAGAATGGAGGTGTGTGAAGTCACAGAATGGAGGTGTGTGAAGTCATAGAATGGAGGTGTGTGAAGTCACCAATGGAGGTGTGTGAAGTCAGAATGGACGAGTGTGAAGTCACAAATTTGTGGTGTGTGAAGTCACAGAATGGTCGTGTGTGAAGTCACAGAATGGAGGTGTGTGAAGTCATAGAATGGAGATGTGTGAAGTCATAGAATGGAGGTCGGTGAAGCCATAGAATGGGGTGTGTGAAGTCACAGAATGATGGTGTGTGAAGTCACAGAATGGAGGTGTGTGACGTCAGAATGGAAATGTGAAGTCATAGAAGGGAGGTCGGTGAAGTCATAGAAAGAGGTGTGGGAAGTCATAGAATGGAGAAGTGTGAAGTCATAGAGTGGAGGTGAGTGAAGTCACAGATTCGAGGTCTGTGAAGTCATAGAATGGAGGTGTGTGAAGTCAGAATGGAGGTGTGCGAAGTCAAAGAATAGAGGTGTGTGAAGTCAGAATGGAGGTGTGTCAAGTCATAGAATGGAGGTGTGTGAACTCATAGAATGGAGTTGTGTGACGTCACAATGGTAGTGTGTGAAGTCATAGAATGGAGGTGTGTGAAGTCACAGAATGGTGGTGTGTGAAGTCATACAATGGAGGTGTGTGAAGTCACAATGGGGGTGTGTGAAGTCACAGAATAGGAGTTTCTGAAGTAAGAATGGAGGTGTGTGAAGTCATAGATGGAGGTGTGTGAAATCATAGAATGGAGTTTTGTGAAGTCACAGAATGGAGCTGTGTGAAGTCAGAATGGAGGTGTGTGAAGTCATAGAATGGAGGTGTATGAAGTCAGAACGGAGGTGTTGAACTCATAGAATAGAGGTGTGTGAAGTCACAATGGAGGTGTGTGATGTCATACAATAGAGGTTTGTGAAGTCACAGAATGGAGGTTTGTCAACTCAGAATGGAGGTGTGTGAAGTCACAGAATGGTGGATGTGATAAGTCATAGAATGGAGGTGTGCGAAGTCATGAAATGAAGGTGTGTGAAGTCAGAATGGAGGTGTGTTAAGTCACAGAATGGAGGTGTGTGAACTCAGAATGGAGGTGTGTGAAGTCACAGAATGGAGGTATGTGAATTCATAGAATGGTGGTATGTGAAATCATAGAATGGAAGTGTTTGAAGTCATAGATTGAAGGTGTGTGAAGTCATAGAATGTAGATGTGTGAAGTCATAAAATGGAGGAGTGTGAAGTCACCGAAGGGAGGTGTGTGAAGGCACATAATGGAGGTGTGTGAAGTCAAAATGGAGGTGTGTGATGTCATAAAATGGAGGTGTGTGAAGTCATAGAATGGAGGAGTGTGAAATCATAGAATGCAGTTGTGTGCAGTCACAGAATGGAGGTGTTTGAAGTCACAGAAAGGAGGTTTCTGAAGTCATAGAATGGAGGTATGGGAAGTCAAATTGGAGCGGTGTGAAGTCGGAGCATGCAGGTGTGTGAAGTCATAGAATGGAGGTATGTGAGGTCATAGAATGGAGGTGTGTGAAGTCATAGACTGGAGTTGTGTGAACTCACAGAATGGAAGGGTATGAAGTCATAGAATGGAGGTGTGTGAAGTAACAGAATTGAGGTGCTTGAAGTCATATATTGGAGGTGTGTGAAATCAAAATGGATGTGTGAAGTCATAGAATGGAGATGTGTGAAATCATAGAATGGAGGTGTGTGAAGTCACAGAATGGAGGTGTGTGAAGTCATAGAATGGAGGTGTGTGAAGTCAGAATGGAGGTGTGTGAAGTCATAGAATGGAGGTGTGTGAAGTCAGAATGGAGGTGTGTGAACTCATAGATTGGAGGTGTGTGAAATCACAATGGAGGTGTGCGAAGTCAAAGAATGGTGGTGTGTGAAGTCACAGAATGGAGGTGTGGAAGTCATAGAATGGAGGTGTGTGAAGTTAGAATGGAGGTGTGTGAAGTCACAGAATGCAGGTGTGTGAATTCAGAATGGAGGGGTGTGAAGTCATATAATGGAGGTGTGTGAAGTCACAGAATGCAGGTGTGTGAAGTCACAGAATTGAGGTGTGTGAAGTCATAGAATGGAGCTGGGTGAAGTCAGAATGGAGGTGTGTGAAGTCACAGAATGGAGGTGTGTGAACTCAGAATGGAGGTGTGTGAAGTCACAGAATGGAGGTGTGTGAACTCAGAATGGAGGTGTGTGAAGTCACAGAATGGAGGTTTGTGATGTCATAGAAGGGAGGTGTGTGAAGTCATTGAATGGATGTTTCTGAAGTAAGAATGAAGGTGTGTGAAGTCATAGAATGGAGGTGTGTGAAGTCCAAATGGAGGTGTGTGAACTCATAGAATGGAGATGTGTGAACTCATAGAATGGAGGTGTGTGAAGTCATGGAATGGAGGTGTGTGAAGTCCAAGAATGGAGTTGTGTGAAGTCATCGAAAGGAGGAGTGTGAAGTCACGGAATGGAGGTGTGTGAAGTGACAGAATGGAGGTGTGTGAAGTCAGAATGGAAGTGTGTGAAGTCAGATTGGAGGTATGTTAAGTCCTAGAATGGAGGTGTGTGAAGTTAGAATGGAGGTGTGTGAACTCATAGATTGGCGGTGTGTGAGGTCACAATGGAAGTGTGTGAAGTCAAAGAATGGTGGTGTGTGAAGTCACAGAATGGAGGTGTGGAAGTCATAGAATGGAGGTGTGTGAAGTCAGAATGGAGGTGTGTGAAGTCACAGAAAGGAGGTGTGTGAATTCAGAATGGAAGTGTGTGAAGTCATACAATAGAGGTTTGAGAAGTCACAGAATGGAGGTGTGTCAACTCAGAATGGAGGTGTGTGAAGTCACAGAATGGTGGATGTGATAAGTCTTAGAATGGAGGTGTGCGAAGTGATGAAATGAAGGTGTGTGAATTCAGAATGGAGGTGTTTTAAGTCACAGAATGGAGGTGTGTGAAGTCAGAATGGAGGTGTGTGAAGTCACAGAATGGAGGTATGTGAATTCATAGAATGGAGGTATGTGAAATAATAGAATGGAAGTGTTTGAAGTCATAGATTGAATGTGTGTGAAGTCATAGAATGTAGATGTGTGAAGTCATAGAATGTAGATGTGTGAAGTCATAGAATGGAGGAGTGTGAAGTCACCGAAGGGAGGTGTGGAAGTCACAGAATGGAGGTGTGTGAAGTCATAGAATGGAGGTGCGTGAAGTCAAAATGGAGGTGTGTGAAGTCACAGAATGGAGGTGTGTGAAGTTATAGAATGGGGGTGTGTGAAGTCATGGAATGGAGGTTTGTGAAGTCAAACATTGGAAGTAGGTGAAGTTACAGAAAGGAGATGTGTGAAGTCATAGAATTGAGGTGTGTGAAGTCATAGAATGGAGGTGTGTGAAGTCAGAATGGAGATTTGTGGAGTAACAGAATGGAGGTGTGTGAAGTCATAGAATAGTGGTGTATGAAGTCATAGAATGGAGGTGTATGAAGTCATAGAATGGAGGTGTATGAATGCACAGAATGGAGGTATGTGAAGTCACACAATGGAAGTGCGTGATGTAAAATGGAGGTGTGTGAAGTCACAGAATGGAGGTGTGTGAAGTCACAGAATGGAGGTGTGAGAACTCAGAATGGAGGTGTGTGAAGTCACAGAATGGAGGTGTGTGAAGTCATAGAATGGAGGTGTGTGAAGTCACCAATGGAGGTGTGTGAAGTCAGAATGGACGAGTGTGAAGTCACAAATTAGTGGTGTGTGAAGTCACAGAATGGTCGTGTGTGAAGTCACAGAATGGAGGTGTGTGAAGTCATAGAATGGAGATGTGTGAAGTCATAGAATGGAGGTCGGTGAAGCCATAGAATGGGGTGTGTGAAGTCACAGAATGATGGTGTGTGAAGTCACAGAATGGAGGTGTGTGACGTCAGAATGGAAATGTGAAGTCATAGAAGGGAGGTCGGTGAAGTCATAGAAAGAGGTGTGGGAAGTCATAGAATGGAGAAGTGTGAAGTCATAGAGTGGAGGTGAGTGAAGTCACAGATTCGAGGTCTGTGAAGTCATAGAATGGAGGTGTGTGAAGTCAGAATGGAGGTGTGCGAAGTCAAAGAATAGAGGTGTGTGAAGTCAGAATGGAGGTGTGTCAAGTCATAGAATGGAGGTGTGTGAACTCATAGAATGGAGTTGTGTGACGTCACAATGGTAGTGTGTGAAGTCATAGAATGGAGGTGTGTGAAGTCACAGAATGGTGGTGTGTGAAGTCATACAATGGAGGTGTGTGAAGTCACAATGGGGGTGTGTGAAGTCACAGAATAGGAGTTTCTGAAGTAAGAATGGAGGTGTGTGAAGTCATAGATGGAGGTGTGTGAAATCATAGAATGGAGTTTTGTGAAGTCACAGAATGGAGCTGTGTGAAGTCAGAATGGAGGTGTGTGAAGTCATAGAATGGAGGTGTATGAAGTCAGAACGGAGGTGTTGAACTCATAGAATAGAGGTGTGTGAAGTCACAATGGAGGTGTGTGATGTCATACAATAGAGGTTTGTGAAGTCACAGAATGGAGGTTTGTCAACTCAGAATGGAGGTGTGTGAAGTCACAGAATGGTGGATGTGATAAGTCATAGAATGGAGGTGTGCGAAGTCATGAAATGAAGGTGTGTGAAGTCAGAATGGAGGTGTGTTAAGTCACAGAATGGAGGTGTGTGAACTCAGAATGGAGGTGTGTGAAGTCACAGAATGGAGGTATGTGAATTCATAGAATGGTGGTATGTGAAATCATAGAATGGAAGTGTTTGAAGTCATAGATTGAAGGTGTGTGAAGTCATAGAATGTAGATGTGTGAAGTCATAAAATGGAGGAGTGTGAAGTCACCGAAGGGAGGTGTGTGAAGGCACATAATGGAGGTGTGTGAAGTCAAAATGGAGGTGTGTGATGTCATAAAATGGAGGTGTGTGAAGTCATAGAATGGAGGAATGTGAAATCATAGAATGCAGTTGTGTGCAGTCACAGAATGGAGGTGTTTGAAGTCACAGAAAGGAGGTTTCTGAAGTCATAGAATGGAGGTATGGGAAGTCAAATTGGACCGGTGTGAAGTCGGAGCATGCAGGTGTGTGAAGTCATAGAATGGAGGTATGTGAGGTCATAGAATGGAGGTGTGTGAAGTCATAGACTGGAGTTGTGTGAACTCACAGAATGGAAGGGTATGAAGTCATAGAATGGAGGTGTGTGAAGTAACAGAATTGAGGTGTTTGAAGTCATATATTGGAGGTGTGTGAAATCAAAATGGATGTGTGAAGTCATAGAATGGAGATGTGTGAAATCATAGAATGGAGGTGTGTGAAGTCACAGAATGGAGGTGTGTGAAGTCATAGAATGGAGGTGTGTGAAGTCAGAATGGAGGTGTGTGAAGTCATAGAATGGAGGTGTGTGAAGTCAGAATGGAGGTGTGTGAACTCATAGATTGGAGGTGTGTGAAATCACAATGGAGGTGTGCGAAGTCAAAGAATGGTGGTGTGTGAAGTCACAGAATGGAGGTGTGGAAGTCATAGAATGGAGGTGTGTGAAGTCAGAATGGAGGTGTGTGAAGTCACAGAATGCAGGTGTGTGAATTCAGAATGGAGGTGTGTGAAGTCATATAATGGAGGTGTGTGAAGTCATAGAATGGAGGTGTGTGAAGTCACAGAATGGAGGTGTGTGAAGTCATAGAATGGAGCTGGGTGAAGTCAGAATGGAGGTGTGTGAAGTCACAGAATGGAGGTGTGTGAACTCAGAATGGAGGTGTGTGAAGTCACAGAATGGAGGTCTGTGAAGTCACAGAATGGAGGTGTGTGAAGTCAGAATGGACGAGTGTGAAGTCACAAAATTGAGGTATGTGAAGTCACAGAATGGAGGTGTGTGAAGTCACAGAATGGGCGTCTGTGAAGTCACAGAATGGAGGTGTGTGAAGTCATAGATGGAGGTGTGTGAAGTCAGAGAATCGAGGTGTGTGAACTCTGAATGGAGATGTGTGAAGTCACAGAATGGAGGATTGTGAAGTCATAGAATGGAGGTGTGTGAAGTCATAGAATGGAGGTGTGTGAAGTCAAAATGGTGGTGTGTGAACTCATAGAATGGAGGTGTGTGAACTTATAGAATGGAGGTATGTGAAGTCATGGAATGGCGGTGTGTGAAGTCAAAGAATAGAGGTGTGTGAAGTCAAACAATGGAGGTGTGTGAAGTCACAGAATGGAGGTGTGTGAACTCATAGAATGGAGGTGTGTGAAGTCATGGAATGGACGTGTGTGAGGTCAAAGAATGGAGGTGAGTGAAGTCAAACAATGGAGGTGTGTGAAGTCATAAAATGGAAGTTTGTGAAGTCATAGAATGGAGGTTTGTGAACTCATAGAATGGAGGTGTGTGAAGTCATGGAATGGAGGTGTGTGAAGTCCAAGAATGGAGTTGTGTGAAGTCAAACAATGGAGGTGTGTGAAGTCACAGAATGGAGGTGTGTGAAGTCACATAATGGAAGTGTGTGATGTCACAATGGAGGTGTGTGAACTCACAGAATGGATGTGTGTGAAGTCACCGAATGTAGGTGTGTGAAGTCACAGAATGGAGGTGTGTGAACTCAGAATGTAGTTGTGTGAAGTCACCGAATGGAGGTGTGTGAACTCAGAATGTAGGTGTGTGAAGTCACAGAATGGAGGTTTGTGAAGTCATAGAATGGAGGTGTGTGAACTCATAGAATGGAGGTATGTGAAGTCATGGATTGGAGGTGTGTGAAGTCAAAGAATAGAGGTGTGTGAAGTCAAAATGGAGGTGTGTGATGTCATAAAATGGAGGTGTGTGAAGTCATAGAATGGAGGAGTGTGAAATCATAGAATGCAGTTGTGTGCAGTCACAGAATGGAGGTGTTTGAAGTCACAGAAAGGAGGTTTCTGAAGTCATAGAATGGAGGTATGGGAAGTCAAATTGGAGCGGTGTGAAGTCGGAGTATGCAGGTGTGTGAAGTCATAGAATGGAGGTATGTGAGGTCATAGAATGGAGGTGTGTGAAGTCATAGACTGGAGTTGTGTGAACTCACAGAATGGAAGGGTATGAAGTCATAGAATGGAGGTGTGTGAAGTAACAGAATTGAGGTGTTTGAAGTCATATATTGGAGGTGTGTGAAATCAAAATGGATGTGTGAAGTCATAGAATGGAGATGTGTGAAATCATAGAATGGAGGTGTGTGAGGTCATAGAATGGAGGTGTGTGAAGTCACAGAATGGAGGTGTGTGAAGTCACAGATTGGACGTGTGTGAAATCACAATGGAGGTGTGCGAAGTCAAAGAATGGTGGTGTGTGAAGTCACAGAATGGAGGTGTGGAAGTCATAGAATGGAGGTGTGTGAAGTCAGAATGGAGGTGTGTAAAGTCACAGAATGCAGGTGTGTGAATTCAGAATGGAGGTGTGTGAAGTCATATAATGGAGGTGTGTGAAGTCATAGAATGGAGGTGTGTGAAGTCACAGAATGGAGGTGTGAGAAGTCATAGAATGGAGCTGGGTGAAGTCAGAATGGAGGTGTGTGAAGTCACAGAATGGAGGTGTGTGAACTGCGAATGGAGGTGTGTGAAGTCACAAAATGGAGGTGTGTGAACTCAGAATGGAGGTGTGTGAAGTCACAGAATGGAGGTTTGTGATGTCATACAAGGGAGGTGTGTGAAGTCATTGAATGGATGTTTCTGAAGTAAGAATGAAGGTGTGTGAAGTCATAGAATGGAGGTGTGTGACGTCCAAATGGAGGTGTGTGAACTCATAGAATGGAGATGTGTGAACTCATAGAATGGAGGTGTGTGAAGTCATGGAATGGAGGTGTGTGAAGTCCAAGAATGGAGGTGTGTGAAGTCAAACAATGGAGGTGTGTGAAGTCACAAAATGGAGGTGTGTGAAGTCACAGAATGGAAGTGTGTGATGTCAAAATGTAGATGTGTGAAGTCACAGAATGGAAGTGTGTGAAGTCAAAATGGAGGTGTGTGAAGTCAAAGAATGGAGGTGTGTGAAGTCATCGAATGGAGGTGTGTGAAGTCATGGAATGGAGGTGTGTGAAGTCACAGAATGGAGGTGTGTGAAGTCAGAATCGAGGTGTGCGAAGTCATAGAATGAGGTGTGTGAAGTCAGAATGGAGGTGTGTGAAGGCATAGAATGTAGGTGAGTGAAGTCAGAATGGAGGTCTGTGAACTCATAGAATGGAGGTGTGTGAAGTCACAATGTAGGTGTGTGAAGTCACAGAATGGAGGTGTGTGAAGTCACTGAATGGAGGTGTGTGAAGTCAAAGAATGGAGGTGTGTGAAGTCACAGAATGGAGGTGTGTGAAGTCAGAATGGAGGTGTGTGAACTCATAGAATGGAGGTGTGTGAAGTCACAGTAGAGGTGTGTGAAGTCAGAATGGAGGTGTGTGAAGTCAGAATGGAGGTGTGTGAAGTCACAGAATGGAGGTGTGTGAAGTCACAATACAGGTGTGTGAACTCATAGATTGGCGGTGTGTAGAGTCACAATGTACGTGTGTGAAGTCATAGAATGGAGGTGTGTGAAGTCATAGAATGGAGGTGTGTGAAGTCACAGAATGGAGGTGTGTGAAGTCAAAGAATTGAGGTGTGTGAACTCAGAATGCAGGTGTGTGAAGTCACAGAAGAGAGGCTTGTGATGTCATAGAAAGGAGGTGTGTGAAGTCATAGAACGGAAGTCTCTGAAATAAGAATGACGGTGTGTAAAGTCATAGAATGGAGGTGTGTGAAGTCAAAATTGAGGTGTGTGAACTCATAGAATGGAGGTATGAGAAGTGATGGAATGGAGGTGTGTGAAGTCCAAAAACGTAGTTGTGTGAAGTCAAACAATGGAGGTCTGTGAAGTCACAGAATGGAGGTGTGTGAAGTCACAGAATGGAGGTGTGTGAAGTCACAGAATGGAGGTGTGAGAAGTCAAAACGGAGGTGTGTGAAGTCAAAGAATGGAGGTGTGTGAAGTCATCGAATGGAGGTGTGTGAAGTCACGGAATGGAGGTGTGTGAAGTCACAGAATGGAGGTGTGTGAACTCAGAATGTAGGTGTGTGAAGCCACATAATGGAAGTGTGTGATGTCAAAATGGAGGTGTGTGAAGTCACAGAATGGAGGTGTGTGAAGTCACCGAATGTAGGTGTGTGAAGTCACAGAATGGAGGTGTGTGAACTCAGAATGTAGGTGTGTGAAGTCACAGAATGGAGGTGTGTGAAGTCATAGAATTGAAGTGTGTGAAGTCATAGATTGGAGCTTTGTGAAATCAGAATGGAGGTGTGTGAAGTCACCGAATGGAAGTGTGTGAAGTCCAAGAATGGAGGTATGTGAAGTCAAACAATGGAGGTGATGGAAGGCATAGAATGGAGGTGTGTGAAGTCACAGAATGGAAGTGTGTGATGCCAAAATGGATGTGTGTGAAGTCATAGAATGGAGGTGTGTGAAGTCACAGAATGGAGGTGTGTGAAGTCACAGAATGGAGGTGTGTGAACTCAGAATGGATGTGTGTGAAGTCACAGAATGGAGGTGTGTGAAGTCATAGAATGGAAGTTTGTGAAGTCATAGAATGGAGGTTTGTGAAGTCAGAATGGAGGTGTGTGAAGTCACCGAATGGAGGTGTGTGAACTCAGAATGGAGATATGTGAAGTCACAAAATGGAGGTTTGTGAAGGCATAGAATGGAGGTGTGTGAAGTCATAGAATGGAGGTGTGTGAAGTCAAAATTGTGGTGTGTGAACTCATAGAATGGAGGTGTGTGAACTCATAGAATGGAGGTGTGTGAAGTCATGAAATGGAGGTGTGTGAAGTCAATGAATAGAGGTGTGTGAAGTCAAATAATGGAGGTGTGTGAAGTCACAGAATGGAGGTGTGTGAAGTCACAGAAGGGAAGTGTGTGAAGTCAAAATGGAGGTGTGTGAAGTCATCGAATGGAGTTGTGTGAAGTCACAGAATGGAGGTGTGTGAAGTCACAGAATGGAGGTGTGTGAAGTCAGAATGGAGGTGTGCGAAGTCATACAATGGAGGTGTGTGAAGTCTGAGAATGGAAGTGTGTGAAGTCAAAATGGAGGTGTGCGAAGTCACAGAATGGAGGTGTGTGAAGTCACAGAATGGAGGTGTGTGAACGCAAAATGGTGGTGTGTGAAGTCACAAATGTAGGTGGGTGAAGTCACAGAATGGAGGTGAGTGAAGTCATAGAATGGAGGTGTGTGAAGTCATGGAATGGAGGTGTGTGAAGTCCAAGAATGGAGTTGTGTGAAGTCAAACAATGGAGGTGTGTGAAGTCACAGAATGGAGGTGTGTGAAGTCACATAATGGAAGTGTGTGATGTCACAATGGAGGTGTGTGAAGTCACAGAATGGATGTGTGTGAAGTCACCGAATGTAGGTGTGTGAAGTCACCGAATGGAGGTGTGTGAACTCAGAATGTAGGTGTGTGAAGTCACAGAATGGAGGTTTGTGAAGTCATAGAATGGAGGTGTGTGAAGTCACAGAACCGAGGTTTGTAATGCCATAGAAGTAGGTGTGTGAAGTCATAGAGTGGATGTTTCTGAAGTAAGAATGAAGGTGTGTGAAGTCATAGAATGGAGGTGTGTGAAGTCCAAACGAAGGTGTGTGAACTCTTAGAATGGAGATGTGTGAACTCATAGAATGGAGGTGTGTGAAGTCATGGAATGGAGGTGTGTGAAGTCCAAGAATGGAGTTGTGTGAAGTCAAAAAATGGAGGTGTGTGAAGTCACAGAATGGAGGTGTGTGAAGTCACATAATGGAAGTGTGTGATGTCACAATGGAGGTGTGTGAAGTCACAGAATGGATGTGTGTGAAGTCACCGAATGTAGGTGTGTGAAGTCACAGAATGGAGGTGTGTGAACTCAGAATGTAGTTGTGTGAAGTCACCGAATGGAGGTGTGTGAATTCACAGAATGGAGGTTTGTGAAGTCATAGAATGGAGGTGTGTGAACTCATAGAATGGAGGTATGTGAAGTCATGGAATGGAGGTGTGTGAAGTCAAAGAATAGAGGTGTGTGAAGTCAAAATGGAGGTGTGTGATGTCATAAAATGGAGGTGTGTGAAGTCATAGAATGGAGGAGTGTGAAATCATAGAATTCAGTTGTGTGCAGTCACAGAATGGAGGTGTTTGAAGTCACAGAAAGGAGGTTTCTGAAGTCATAGAATGGAGGTATGGGAAGTCAAATTGGAGCGGTGTGAAGTCGGAGTATGCAGGTGTGTGAAGTCATAGAATGGAGGTATGTGAGGTCATAGAATGGAGGTGTGTGAAGTCATAGACTGGAGTTGTGTGAACTCACAGAATGGAAGGGTATGAAGTCATAGAATGGAGGTGTGTGAAGTAACAGAATTGAGGTGTTTGAAGTCATATATTGGAGGTGTGTGAAATCAAAATGGATGTGTGAAGTCATAGAATGGAGTTGTGTGAAATCATAGAATGGAGGTGTGTGAGGTCATAGAATGGAGGTGTGTGAAGTCACAGAATGGAGGTGTGTGAAGTCACAGATTGGAGGTGTGTGAAGTCAGAGAATGGAGGTGTGTGAAGTCAGAATGGAGGTGTGTGAAGTCATAGAATGGAGGTGTGTGAAGTCAGAATGGAGGTGTGTGAACTCATAGATTGGAGGTGTGTGAAATCACAATGGAGGTGTGCGAAGTCAAAGAATGGTGGTGTGTGAAGTCACAGAATGGAGGTGTGGAAGTCATAGAATGGAGGTGTGTGAAGTCAGAATGGAGGTGTGTAAAGTCACAGAATGCAGGTGTGTGAATTCAGAATGGAGGTGTGTGAAGTCATATAATGGAGGTGTGTGAAGTCATAGAATGGAGGTGTGTGAAGTCACAGAATGGAGGTGTGAGAAGTCATAGAATGGAGCTGGGTGAAGTCAGAATGGAGGTGTGTGAAGTCACAGAATGGAGGTGTGTGAACTCAGAATGGAGGTGTGTGAAGTCACAGAATGGAGGTGTGTGAACTCAGAATGGAGGTGTGTGAAGTCACAGAATGGAGGTTTGTGATGTCATAGAAGGGAGGTGTGTGAAGTCATTGAATGGATGTTTCTGAAGTAAGAATGAAGGTGTGTGAAGTCATAGAATGGAGGTGTGTGAAGTCCAAATTGAGGTGTGTGAACTCATAGAATGGAGATGTGTGAACTCATAGAATGGAGGTGTGTGAAGTCATGGAATGGAGGTGTGTGAAGTCCAAGAATGGAGGTGTGTGAAGTCAAACAATGGAGGTGTGTGAAGTCACAAAATGGAGGTGTGTGAAGTCACAGAATGGAAGTGTGTGATGTCAAAATGTAGATGTGTGAAGTCACAGAATGGAAGTGTGTGAAGTCAAAATGGAGGTGTGTGAAGTCAAAGAATGGAGGTGTGTGAAGTCATCGAATGGAGGTGTGTGAAGTCACGGAATGGAGGTGTGTGAAGTCACAGAATGGAGGTGTGTGAAGTCAGAATGGAGGTGTGCGAAGTCATATAATGAGGTGTGTGAAGTCAGAATGGAGGTGTGTGAAGGCATAGAATCTAGGTGTGTGAAGTCAGAATGGAGGTCTGTGAACTCATAGAATGGAGGTGTGTGATGTCACAATGTAGGTGTGTGAAGTCACAGAATGGAGGTGTGTAAAGTCACTGAATGGAGGTGTGTGAAGTCAAAGAATGGAGGTGTGTGAAGTCACAGGATGGAAGTGTGTGAAGTCAGAATGGAGGTGTGTGAACTCATAGAATGGAGGTGTGTGAAGTCACAGTAGAGGTGTGTGAAGTCAGAATGGAGGTGTGTGAACTCAGAATGGAGGTGTGTGAAGTCACAGAATGGAGGTGTGTGAAGTCACAATACAGGTGTGTGAACTCATAGATTGGCGGTGTGTAGAGTCACAATGTAGGTGTGTGAAGTCATAGAATGGAGGTGTGTGAAGTCATAGAATGGAGGTGTGTGAAGTCACAGAATGGAGGTGTGTGAAGTCACAGAATTGAGGTGTGTGAACTTAGAATGCAGGTGTTTGAAGTCACAGAAGAGAGGCTTGTGATGTCATAGAAAGGAGGTGTGTGAAGTCATAGAACGGATGTCTCTGAAATAAGAATGACGGTGTGTAAAGT
Source organism: Megascapheus bottae (assembly GCA_024803745.1). Taxonomy (NCBI): domain Eukaryota; kingdom Metazoa; phylum Chordata; class Mammalia; order Rodentia; family Geomyidae; genus Megascapheus; species Megascapheus bottae. Next base: position 57,367 of record JANJXV010001746.1, on the reverse strand, counting down.
CATAGAATGAAGGTGTGTGAAGTCAAAATCGAGGTGTGTGAACTCATAGAATGGAGGTGTGTGAACTCATAGAATGGAGGTGTGAGAAGTGATGGAATGGAGGTGTGTGAAGTCCAACAACGTAGTTGTGTGAAGTCAAACAATGGAGGTCTGTGAAGTCACAGAATGGAGGTGTGTGAAGTCACAGAATGGAGGTGTGTGAAGTCACAGAATGGAGGTGTGAGAAGTCAAAACGGAGGTGTGTGAAGTCAAAGAATGGAGGTGTGTGAAGTCATCGAATGGAGGTGTGTGAAGTCACGGAATGGAGGTGTGTGAAGTCACAGAATGGAGGTGTGTGAAGTCAGAATGGAGGTGTGCGAAGTCATAGAATGAGGTGTGTGAAGTCAGAATGGAGGTGTGTGAAGGCATAGAATGCAGGTGTGTGAAGTCAGAATGGAGGTCTGTGAACTCATAGAATGGAGGTGTGTGAAGTCACAATGTAGGTGTGTGAAGTCATAGAATGGAGGTGTGTGAAGTCACTGAATGGAGGTGTGTGAAGTCAAAGAATGGAGGTGTGTGAAGTCACAGAATGGAGGTGTGTGAAGTCAGAATGGAGGTGTGTGAAGTCATAGAATGGAGGTGTGTGAAGTCACAGTAGAGGTGTGTGAAGTCAGAATGGAGGTGTGTGAACTCAGAATGGATGTGTGTGAAGTCACAGAATGGAGGTGTGTGAAGTCACAATACAGGTGTGTGAACTCATAGATTGGCGGTGTGTAGAGTCACAATGTAGGTGTGTGAAGTCATAAAATGGAGGTGTGTGAAGTCATAGAATGGAAGTGTGTGAAGTCACAGAATGGAGGTGTGTGAAGTCACAGAATTGAGGTGTGTGAACTCATAATGCAGGTGTGTGAAGTCACAGAAGAGAGGCTTGTGATGTCATAGAAAGAGGTGTGTGAAGTCATAAAATGGATGTTTCTGAAATAAGAATGACGGTGTGTAAAGTCATAGAATGGAGATGTGTGAAGTCAAAATCGAGGTGTGTGAACTCATAGAATGGAGGTGTGTGAACTCATAGAATGGAGGTATGTGAAGTCATGGAATGGAGGTGTGTGAAGTCCAACAACGTAGTTGTGTGAAGTCAAACAATGGAGGTGTGTGAAGTCACAGAATGGATGTGTGTGAAGTCACAATATGGAGGTGTGTGAAGTCACAGAATGGAGGTGTGTGAACTCAGAATGTAGGTGTGTGAAGTCACAGAATGGAGGTTTGTGAAGTCATAGAATGGAGGTGTGTGAAGTCACAGAACCGAGGTTTGTAATGCCATAGAAGTAGGTGTGTGAAGTCATAGAGTGGATGTTTCTGAAGTAAGAATGAAGGTGTGTGAAGTCATAGAATGGAGGTGTGTGAAGTCCAAACGAAGGTGTGTGAACTCTTAGAATGGAGATGTGTGAACTCATAGAATGGAGGTGTGTGAAGTCATGGAATGGATTTGTGTGAAGTCCAAGAATGGAGTTGTGTGAAGTCAAAAAATGGAGGTGTGTGAAGTCACAGAATGGAGGTGTGTGAAGTCATAGAATTGAAGTGTGTGAAGTCATAGATTGGAGCTTTGTGAAATCAGAATGGAGGTGTGTGAAGTCACCGAATGGAAGTGTGTGAAGTCCAAGAATGGAGGTATGTGAAGTCAAACAATGGAGGTGATGGAAGGCATAGAATGGAGGTGTGTGAAGTCACAGAATGGAAGTGTGTGATGCCAAAATGGATGTGTGTGAAGTCATAGAATGGAGGTGTGTGAAGTCACAGAATGGAGGTGTGTGAAGTCACAGAATGGAGGTGTGTGAACTCAGAATGGATGTGTGTGAAGTCACAGAATGGAGGTGTGTGAAGTCATAGAATGGAAGTTTGTGAAGTCATAGAATGGAGGTTTGTGAAGTCAGAATGGAGGTGTGTGAAGTCACCGAATGGAGGTGTGTGAACTCAGAATGGAGATATGTGAAGTCACAAAATGGAGGTTTGTGAAGGCATAGAATGGAGGTGTGTGAAGTCATAGAATGGAGGTGTGTGAAGTCAAAATTGTGGTGTGTGAACTCATAGAATGGAGGTGTGTGAACTCATAGAATGGAGGTGTGTGAAGTCATGAAATGGAGGTGTGTGAAGTCAATGAATAGAGGTGTGTGAAGTCAAACAATGGAGGTGTGTGAAGTCACAGAATGGAGGTGTGTGAAGTCACAGAAGGGAAGTGTGTGAAGTCAAAATGGAGGTGTGTGAAGTCATCGAATGGAGTTGTGTGAAGTCACAGAATGGAGGTGTGTGAAGTCACAGAATGGAGGTGTGTGAAGTCAGAATGGAGGTGTGCGAAGTCATAGAATGGAGGTGTGTGAAGTCAGAGAATGGAAGTGTGTGAAGTCAAAATGGAGGTGTGCGAAGTCACAGAATGGAGGTGTGTGAAGTCACAGAATGGAGGTGTGTGAACGCAAAATGGTGGTGTGTGAAGTCACAAATGTAGGTGGGTGAAGTCACAGAATGGAGGTGAGTGAAGTCATAGAATGGAGGTGTGTGAAGTCATGGAATGGAGGTGTGTGAAGTCCAAGAATGGAGTTGTGTGAAGTCAAACAATGGAGGTGTGTGAAGTCACAGAATGGAGGTGTGTGAAGTCACATAATGGAAGTGTGTGATGTCACAATGGAGGTGTGTGAAGTCACAGAATGGATGTGTGTGAAGTCACCGAATGTAGGTGTGTGAAGTCACCGAATGGAGGTGTGTGAACTCAGAATGTAGGTGTGTGAAGTCACAGAATGGAGGTTTGTGAAGTCATAGAATGGAGGTGTGTGAAGTCACAGAACCGAGGTTTGTAATGCCATAGAAGTAGGTGTGTGAAGTCATAGAGTGGATGTTTCTGAAGTAAGAATGAAGGTGTGTGAAGTCATAGAATGGAGGTGTGTGAAGTCCAAACGAAGGTGTGTGAACTCTTAGAATGGAGATGTGTGAACTCATAGAATGGAGGTGTGTGAAGTCATGGAATGGAGGTGTGTGAAGTCCAAGAATGGAGTTGTGTGAAGTCAAAAAATGGAGGTGTGTGAAGTCACAGAATGGAGGTGTGTGAAGTCACATAATGGAAGTGTGTGATGTCACAATGGAGGTGTGTGAAGTCACAGAATGGATGTGTGTGAAGTCACCGAATGTAGGTGTGTGAAGTCACAGAATGGAGGTGTGTGAACTCAGAATGTAGTTGTGTGAAGTCACCGAATGGAGGTGTGTGAATTCACAGAATGGAGGTTTGTGAAGTCATAGAATGGAGGTGTGTGAACTCATAGAATGGAGGTATGTGAAGTCATGGAATGGAGGTGTGTGAAGTCAAAGAATAGAGGTGTGTGAAGTCAAAATGGAGGTGTGTGATGTCATAAAATGGAGGTGTGTGAAGTCATAGAATGGAGGAGTGTGAAATCATAGAATTCAGTTGTGTGCAGTCACAGAATGGAGGTGTTTGAAGTCACAGAAAGGAGGTTTCTGAAGTCATAGAATGGAGGTATGGGAAGTCAAATTGGAGCGGTGTGAAGTCGGAGTATGCAGGTGTGTGAAGTCATAGAATGGAGGTATGTGAGGTCATAGAATGGAGGTGTGTGAAGTCATAGACTGGAGTTGTGTGAACTCACAGAATGGAAGGGTATGAAGTCATAGAATGGAGGTGTGTGAAGTAACAGAATTGAGGTGTTTGAAGTCATATATTGGAGGTGTGTGAAATCAAAATGGATGTGTGAAGTCATAGAATGGAGTTGTGTGAAATCATAGAATGGAGGTGTGTGAGGTCATAGAATGGAGGTGTGTGAAGTCACAGAATGGAGGTGTGTGAAGTCACAGATTGGAGGTGTGTGAAGTCAGAGAATGGAGGTGTGTGAAGTCAGAATGGAGGTGTGTGAAGTCATAGAATGGAGGTGTGTGAAGTCAGAATGGAGGTGTGTGAACTCATAGATTGGAGGTGTGTGAAATCACAATGGAGGTGTGCGAAGTCAAAGAATGGTGGTGTGTGAAGTCACAGAATGGAGGTGTGGAAGTCATAGAATGGAGGTGTGTGAAGTCAGAATGGAGGTGTGTAAAGTCACAGAATGCAGGTGTGTGAATTCAGAATGGAGGTGTGTGAAGTCATATAATGGAGGTGTGTGAAGTCATAGAATGGAGGTGTGTGAAGTCACAGAATGGAGGTGTGAGAAGTCATAGAATGGAGCTGGGTGAAGTCAGAATGGAGGTGTGTGAAGTCACAGAATGGAGGTGTGTGAACTCAGAATGGAGGTGTGTGAAGTCACAGAATGGAGGTGTGTGAACTCAGAATGGAGGTGTGTGAAGTCACAGAATGGAGGTTTGTGATGTCATAGAAGGGAGGTGTGTGAAGTCATTGAATGGATGTTTCTGAAGTAAGAATGAAGGTGTGTGAAGTCATAGAATGGAGGTGTGTGAAGTCCAAATTGAGGTGTGTGAACTCATAGAATGGAGATGTGTGAACTCATAGAATGGAGGTGTGTGAAGTCATGGAATGGAGGTGTGTGAAGTCCAAGAATGGAGGTGTGTGAAGTCAAACAATGGAGGTGTGTGAAGTCACAAAATGGAGGTGTGTGAAGTCACAGAATGGAAGTGTGTGATGTCAAAATGTAGATGTGTGAAGTCACAGAATGGAAGTGTGTGAAGTCAAAATGGAGGTGTGTGAAGTCAAAGAATGGAGGTGTGTGAAGTCATCGAATGGAGGTGTGTGAAGTCACGGAATGGAGGTGTGTGAAGTCACAGAATGGAGGTGTGTGAAGTCAGAATGGAGGTGTGCGAAGTCATATAATGAGGTGTGTGAAGTCAGAATGGAGGTGTGTGAAGGCATAGAATCTAGGTGTGTGAAGTCAGAATGGAGGTCTGTGAACTCATAGAATGGAGGTGTGTGATGTCACAATGTAGGTGTGTGAAGTCACAGAATGGAGGTGTGTAAAGTCACTGAATGGAGGTGTGTGAAGTCAAAGAATGGAGGTGTGTGAAGTCACAGGATGGAAGTGTGTGAAGTCAGAATGGAGGTGTGTGAACTCATAGAATGGAGGTGTGTGAAGTCACAGTAGAGGTGTGTGAAGTCAGAATGGAGGTGTGTGAACTCAGAATGGAGGTGTGTGAAGTCACAGAATGGAGGTGTGTGAAGTCACAATACAGGTGTGTGAACTCATAGATTGGCGGTGTGTAGAGTCACAATGTAGGTGTGTGAAGTCATAGAATGGAGGTGTGTGAAGTCATAGAATGGAGGTGTGTGAAGTCACAGAATGGAGGTGTGTGAAGTCACAGAATTGAGGTGTGTGAACTTAGAATGCAGGTGTTTGAAGTCACAGAAGAGAGGCTTGTGATGTCATAGAAAGGAGGTGTGTGAAGTCATAGAACGGATGTCTCTGAAATAAGAATGACGGTGTGTAAAGTCATAGAATGAAGGTGTGTGAAGTCAAAATCGAGGTGTGTGAACTCATAGAATGGAGGTGTGTGAACTCATAGAATGGAGGTGTGAGAAGTGATGGAATGGAGGTGTGTGAAGTCCAACAACGTAGTTGTGTGAAGTCAAACAATGGAGGTCTGTGAAGTCACAGAATGGAGGTGTGTGAAGTCACAGAATGGAGGTGTGTGAAGTCACAGAATGGAGGTGTGAGAAGTCAAAACGGAGGTGTGTGAAGTCAAAGAATGGAGGTGTGTGAAGTCATCGAATGGAGGTGTGTGAAGTCACGGAATGGAGGTGTGTGAAGTCACAGAATGGAGGTGTGTGAAGTCAGAATGGAGGTGTGCGAAGTCATAGAATGAGGTGTGTGAAGTCAGAATGGAGGTGTGTGAAGGCATAGAATGCAGGTGTGTGAAGTCAGAATGGAGGTCTGTGAACTCATAGAATGGAGGTGTGTGAAGTCACAATGTAGGTGTGTGAAGTCATAGAATGGAGGTGTGTGAAGTCACTGAATGGAGGTGTGTGAAGTCAAAGAATGGAGGTGTGTGAAGTCACAGAATGGAGGTGTGTGAAGTCAGAATGGAGGTGTGTGAAGTCATAGAATGGAGGTGTGTGAAGTCACAGTAGAGGTGTGTGAAGTCAGAATGGAGGTGTGTGAACTCAGAATGGATGTGTGTGAAGTCACAGAATGGAGGTGTGTGAAGTCACAATACAGGTGTGTGAACTCATAGATTGGCGGTGTGTAGAGTCACAATGTAGGTGTGTGAAGTCATAAAATGGAGGTGTGTGAAGTCATAGAATGGAAGTGTGTGAAGTCACAGAATGGAGGTGTGTGAAGTCACAGAATTGAGGTGTGTGAACTCATAATGCAGGTGTGTGAAGTCACAGAAGAGAGGCTTGTGATGTCATAGAAAGAGGTGTGTGAAGTCATAAAATGGATGTTTCTGAAATAAGAATGACGGTGTGTAAAGTCATAGAATGGAGGTGTGTGAAGTCAAAATCGAGGTGTGTGAACTCATAGAATGGAGGTGTGTGAACTCATAGAATGGAGGTATGTGAAGTCATGGAATGGAGGTGTGTGAAGTCCAACAACGTAGTTGTGTGAAGTCAAACAATGGAGGTGTGTGAAGTCACAGAATGGATGTGTGTGAAGTCACAATATGGAGGTGTGTGAAGTCACAGAATGGAGGTGTGTGAACTCAGAATGTAGGTGTGTGAAGTCACAGAATGGAGGTTTGTGAAGTCATAGAATGGAGGTGTGTGAAGTCACAGAACCGAGGTTTGTAATGCCATAGAAGTAGGTGTGTGAAGTCATAGAGTGGATGTTTCTGAAGTAAGAATGAAGGTGTGTGAAGTCATAGAATGGAGGTGTGTGAAGTCCAAACGAAGGTGTGTGAACTCTTAGAATGGAGATGTGTGAACTCATAGAATGGAGGTGTGTGAAGTCATGGAATGGATTTGTGTGAAGTCCAAGAATGGAGTTGTGTGAAGTCAAAAAATGGAGGTGTGTGAAGTCACAGAATGGAGGTGTGTGATGTCACATAATGGAAGTGTGTGATGTCACAATGGAGGTGTGTGAAGTCACAGAATGGATGTGTGTGAAGTCACCGAATGTAGGTGTGTGAAGTCACAGAATGGAGGTGTGTGAACTCAGAATGTAGTTGTGTGAAGTCACCGAATGGAGGTGTGTGAATTCACAGAATGGAGGTTTGTGAAGTCATAGAATGGAGGTGTGTGAACTCATAGAATGGAGGTATGTGAAGTCATGGAATGGAGGTGTGTGAAGTCAAAGAATAGAGGTGTGTGAAGTCAAAATGGAGGTGTGTGATGTCATAAAATGGAGGTGTGTGAAGTCATAGAATGGAGGAGTGTGAAATCATAGAATTCAGTTGTGTGCAGTCACAGAATGGAGGTGTTTGAAGTCACAGAAAGGAGGTTTCTGAAGTCATAGAATGGAGGTATGGGAAGTCAAATTGGAGCGGTGTGAAGTCGGAGTATGCAGGTGTGTGAAGTCATAGAATGGAGGTATGTGAGGTCATAGAATGGAGGTGTGTGAAGTCATAGACTGGAGTTGTGTGAACTCACAGAATGGAAGGGTATGAAGTCATAGAATGGAGGTGTGTGAAGTAACAGAGTTGAGGTGTTTGAAGTCATATATTGGAGGTGTGTGAAATCAAAATGGATGTGTGAAGTCATAGAATGGAGTTGTGTGAAATCATAGAATGGAGGTGTGTGAGGTCATAGAATGGAGGTGTGTGAAGTCACAGAATGGAGGTGTGTGAAGTCACAGATTGGAGGTGTGTGAAGTCAGAGAATGGAGGTGTGTGAAGTCAGAATGGAGGTGTGTGAAGTCATAGAATGGAGGTGTGTGAAGTCAGAATGGAGGTGTGTGAACTCATAGATTGGAGGTGTGTGAAATCACAATGGAGGTGTGCGAAGTCAAAGAATGGTGGTGTGTGAAGTCACAGAATGGAGGTGTGGAAGTCATAGAATGGAGGTGTGTGAAGTCAGAATGGAGGTGTGTAAAGTCACAGAATGCAGGTGTGTGAATTCAGAATGGAGGTGTGTGAAGTCATATAATGGAGGTGTGTGAAGTCATAGAATGGAGGTGTGTGAAGTCACAGAATGGAGGTGTGAGAAGTCATAGAATGGAGCTGGGTGAAGTCAGAATGGAGGTGTGTGAAGTCACAGAATGGAGGTGTGTGAACTCAGAATGGAGGTGTGTGAAGTCACAGAATGGAGGTGTGTGAACTCAGAATGGAGGTGTGTGAAGTCACAGAATGGAGGTTTGTGATGTCATAGAAGGGAGGTGTGTGAAGTCATTGAATGGATGTTTCTGAAGTAAGAATGAAGGTGTGTGAAGTCATAGAATGGAGGTGTGTGAAGTCCAAATTGAGGTGTGTGAACTAATAGAATGGAGATGTGTGAACTCATAGAATGGAGGTGTGTGAAGTCATGGAATGGAGGTGTGTGAAGTCCATGAATGGAGGTGTGTGAAGTCAAACAATGGAGGTGTGTGAAGTCACAAAATGGAGGTGTGTGAAGTCACAGAATGGAAGTGTGTGATGTCAAAATGTAGATGTGTGAAGTCACAGAATGGAAGTGTGTGAAGTCAAAATGGAGGTGTGTGAAATCAAAGAATGGAGGTGTGTGAAGTCATCGAATGGAGGTGTGTGAAGTCACGGAATGGAGGTGTGTGAAGTCACAGAATGGAGGTGTGTGAAGTCAGAATGGAGGTGTGCGAAGTCATATAATGAGGTGTGTGAAGTCAGAATGGAGGTGTGTGAAGGCATAGAATCTAGGTGTGTGAAGTCAGAATGGAGGTCTGTGAACTCATAGAATGGAGGTGTGTGATGTCACAATGTAGGTGTGTGAAGTCACAGAATGGAGGTGTGTGAAGTCACTGAATGGAGGTGTGTGAAGTCAAAGAATGGAGGTGTGTGAAGTCACAGGATGGAGGTGTGTGAAGTCAGAATGGAGGTGTGTGAACTCATAGAATGGAGGTGTGTGAAGTCACAGTAGAGGTGTGTGAAGTCAGAATGGAGGTGTGTGAACTCAGAATGGAGGTGTGTGAAGTCACAGAATGGAGGTGTGTGAAGTCACAATACAGGTGTGTGAACTCATAGATTGGCGGTGTGTAGAGTCACAATGTAGGTGTGTGAAGTCATAGAATGGAGGTGTGTGAAGTCATAGAATGGAGGTGTGTGAAGTCACAGAATGGAGGTGTGTGAAGTCACAGAATTGAGGTGTGTGAACTTAGAATGCAGGTGTTTGAAGTCACAGAAGAGAGGCTTGTGATGTCATAGAAAGGAGGTGTGTGAAGTCATAGAACGGATGTCTCTGAAATAAGAATGACGGTGTGTAAAGTCATAGAATGAAGGTGTGTGAAGTCAAAATCAAGGTGTGTGAACTCATAGAATGGAGGTGTGTGAACTCATAGAATGGAGGTGTGAGAAGTGATGGAATGGAGGTGTGTGAAGTCCGACAACGTAGTTGTGTGAAGTCAAACAATGGAGGTCTGTGAAGTCACAGAATGGAGGTGTGTGAAGTCACAGAATGGAGGTGTGTGAAGTCACAGAATGGAGGTGTGAGAAGTCAAAACGGAGGTGTGTGAAGTCAAAGAATGGAGGTGTGTGAAGTCATCGAATGGAGGTGTGTGAAGTCACGGAATGGAGGTGTGTGAAGTCACAGAATGGAGGTGTGTGAAGTCAGAATGGAGGTGTGCGAAGTCATAGAATGAGGTGTGTGAAGTCAGAATGGAGGTGTGTGAAGGCATAGAATGTAGGTGTGTGAAGTCAGAATGGAGGTCTGTGAACTCATAGAATGGAGGTGTGTGAAGTCACAATGTAGGTGTGTGAAGTCATAGAATGGAGGTGTGTGAAGTCACTGAATGGAGGTGTGTGAAGTCAAAGAATGGAGGTGTGTGAAGTCACAGAATGGAGGTGTGTGAAGTCAGAATGGAGGTGTGTGAAGTCATAGAATGGAGGTGTGTGAAGTCACAGTAGAGGTGTGTGAAGTCAGAATGGAGGTGTGTGAACTCAGAATGGATGTGTGTGAAGTCACAGAATGGAGGTGTGTGAAGTCACAATACAGGTGTGTGAACTCAAAGATTGGCGGTGTGTAGAGTCACAATGTAGGTGTGTGAAGTCATAAAATGGAGGTGTGTGAAGTCATAGAATGGAAGTGTGTGAAGTCACAGAATGGAGGTGTGTGAAGTCACAGAATTGAGGTGTGTGAACTCATAATGCAGGTGTGTGAAGTCACAGAAGAGAGGCTTGTGATGTCATAGAAAGAGGTGTGTGAAGTCATAGAATGGATGTTTCTGAAATAAGAATGACGGTGTGTAAAGTCATAGAATGGAGGTGTGTGAAGTCAAAATCGAGGTGTGTGAACTCATAGAATGGAGGTGTGTGAACTCATAGAATGGAGGTATGTGAAGTCATGGAATGGAGGTGTGTGAAGTCCAACAACGTAGTTGTGTGAAGTCAAACAATGGAGGTCTGTGAAGTCACAGAATGTAGGTGTGTGAAGTCACAGAATGGAAGTGCGTGATGTAAAATGGAGGTGTGTGAAGTCACAGAATGGAGGTGTGTGAAGTCACAATATGGAGGTGTGTGAAGTCACAGAATGGAGGTGTATGAAGTCAAACGGAGGTGTGTGAAGTCAAAGAATGGAGGTGTGTGAAGTCATCGAAAGGAGGAGTGTGAAGTCACGGAATGGAGGTGTGTGAAGTCACAGAATGGAGGTGTGTGAAGTCAAAATGGAGGTGTGTGAACTCATAGAATGGAGGTGTGTGAAATCACAATGGAGGTGTGTGAAGTCATAGAATGGATGTGTGTGAACTCATAGATTGGAGGTGAGTGAGGTCACAATGGAAGTGTGTGAAGTCAAAGAATGGTGGTGTGTGAAGTCACAGAATGGAGGTGTGGAAGTCATAGAATGGAGGTGTGTGAAGTCAGAATGGAGGTGTGTGAAGTCACAGAAAGGAGGTGTGTGAATTCAGAATGGAAGTGTGTGAAGTCATACAATAGAGGTTTGAGAAGTCACAGAATGGAGGTGTGTCAACTCAGAATGGAGGTGTGTGAAGTCACAGAATGGAGGAGTGTAAAGTCAGAGAATGGAGATGTGTGAAGTCATAGATTTGAGGTGTGTGAAGTCATAGAATGGAGGTGTGTGAAGTCACAGAATGGAAGTGTGTGAAGTCAAAATGGAGTTGTGTGAAGTCACAGAATGTAGGTGTGTGAAGTTATAGAATGGGGGTGTGTGAAGTCATGGAATGGAGGTTTGTGAAGTCAAACATTGGAAGTGTGTGAAGTTACAGAAAGGAGATGTGTGAAGTCATAGAATTGAGGTGTGTGAAGTCATAGAATGGAGGTGTGTGAAGTCAGAATGGATATTTGTGGAGTCACAGAATGGAGGTGTGTGAAGTCATAGAATAGTGGTGTATGAAGTCATAGAATGGAGGCGTATGAAGTCATAGAATGGAGGTGTATGAATGCACAGAATGGAGGTGTGTGAAGTCACAGAATGGAGGTGCGTGATGTAAAATGGAGGTGTGTGAAGTCACAGAATGGAGGTGTGTGAAGTCACAGAATGGAGGTGTGAGAACTCAGAATGGAGGTGTGTGAAGTCACAGAATGGAGGTGTGTGAAGTCATAGAATGGAGGTGTGTGAAGTCACCAATGGAGGTGTGTGAAGTCAGAATGGACGAGTGTGAAGTCACAAATTTGTGGTGTGTGAAGTCACAGAATGTTCGTGTGTGAAGTCACAGAATGGAGGTGTGTGAAGTCATAGAATGGAGATGTGTGAAGTCATAGAATGGAGGTCGGTGAAGCCATAGAATGGGGTGTGTGAAGTCACAGAATGATGGTGTGTGAAGTCACAGAATGGAGGTGTGTGACGTCAGAATGGAAATGTGAAGTCATAGAATGGAGGTCGGTGAAGTCATAGAAAGGAGGTGTGGGAAGTCATAGAATGGAGAAGTGTGAAGTCATAGAGTGGAGGTGAGTGAAATCACAGATTCGATGTCTGTGAAGTCATAGAAAGGAGGTGTATGAAGTCAGAATGGAGGTGTGCGAAGTCAAAGAACAGAGGTGTGTGAAGTCAGAATGGAGGTGTGTCAAGTCATAGAATGGAGGTGTGTGAACTCATAGAATGGAGTTGTGTGACGTCACAATGGTAGTGTGTGAAGTCATAGAATGGAGGTGTGTGAAGTCACAGAATGGTGGTGTGTGAAGTCATACAATGGAGGTGTGTGAAGTCACAATGGGGGTGTGTGAAGTCACAGAATAGGAGTTTCTGAAGTAAGAATGGAGGTGTGTGAAGTCATAGATGGAGGTGTGTGAAATCATAGAATGGAGTTTTGTGAAGTCACAAAATGGAGCTGTGTGAAGTCAGAATGGAGGTGTGTGAAGTCATAGAATGGAGATGTATGAAGTCAGAACGGAGGTGTTGAACTCATAGAATAGAGGTGTGTGAAGTCACACTGGAGGTGTGTGATGTCATACAATAGAAGTTTGTGAAGTCACAGAATGGAGGTTTGTCAACTCAGAATGGAGGTGTGTGAAGTCACAGAATGGTGGATGTGATAAGTCATAGAATGGAGGTGTGCGAAGTCATGAAATGAAGGTGTGTGAAGTCAGAATGGAGGTCTGTTAAGTCACAGAATGGAGGTGTGTGAACTCAGAATGGAGGTGTGTGAAGTCACAGAATGGAGGTATGTGAATTCATAGAATGGTGGTATGTGAAATCATAGAATGGAAGTGTTTGAAGTCATAGATTGAAGGTGTGTGAAGTCATAGAATGTAGATGTGTGAAGTCATAAAATGGAGGAGTGTGAAGTCACCGAAGGGAGGTGTGTGAAGGCACATAATGGAGGTGTGTGAAGTCAAAATGGAGGTGTGTGATGTCATAAAATGGAGGTGTGTGAAGTCATAGAATGGAGGAGTGTGAAATCATAGAATGCAGTTGTGTGCAGTCACAGAATGGAGGTGTTTGAAGTCACAGAAAGGAGGTTTCTGAAGTCATAGAATGGAGGTATGGGAAGTCAAATTGGAGCGGTGTGAAGTCGGAGTATGCAGGTGTGTGAAGTCATAGAATGGAGGTATGTGAGGTCATAGAATGGAGGTGTGTGAAGTCATAGACTGGAGTTGTGTGAACTCACAGAATGGAAGGGTATGAAGTCATGGAATGGAGGTGTGTGAAGTAACAGAATTGAGGTGTTTGAAGTCATATATTGGAGGTGTGTGAAATCAAAATGGATGTGTGAAGTCATAGAATGGAGATGTGTGAAATCATAGAATGGAGGTGTGTGAGGTCATAGAATGGAGGTGTGTGAAGTCACAGAATGGAGGTGTGTGAAGTCACAGATTGGAGGTGTGTGAAGTCAGAGAATGGAGGTGTGTGAAGGCATAGAATGTAGGTGTGTGAAGTCAGAATGGAGGTCTGTGAACTCATACAATGGAGGTGTGTGAAGTCACAATGTAGGTGTGTGAAGTCATAGAATGGAGGTGTGTGAAGTCACTGAATGGAGGTGTGTGAAGTCATAGAATGGAGGTGTGTGAAGTCAGAATGGAGGTGTGTGAACTCATAGATTGGAGGTGTGTGAGGTCACAATGGAAGTGTGTGAAGTCAAAGAATGGTGGTGTGTGAAGTCACAGAATGGAGGTGTGGAAGTCATAGAATGGAGGTGTGTGAAGTCAGAATGGAGGTGTGTGAAGTCACAGAAAGGAGGTGTGTGAATTCAGAATGGAAGTGTGTGAAGTCATACAATAGAGGTTTGAGAAGTCACAGAATGGAGGTGTGTCAACTCAGAATAGAGGTGTGTGAAGTCACAGAATGGAGGAGTGTAAAGTCAGAGAATGGAGATGTGTGAAATCATAGATTTGAGGTGTGTAAAGTCATAGAATGGAGGTGTTTTAAGTCACAGAATGGAAGTGTGTGAAGTCAAAATGGAGGTGTGTGAAGTCACAGAATGGAGGTGTGTGAAGTTATAGATTGGGGGTGTGTGAAGTCATGGAATGGAGGTTTGTGAAGTCAAACATTGGAAGTGTGTGAAGTTACAGAAAGGAGATGTGTGAAGTCATAGAATTGAGGTGTGTGAAGTAACAGAATGGAAGTGCGTGATGTAAAATGGAGGTGTGTGCTGTCACAGAATGGAGGTGTTTGAAGTCACAGAAAGGAGGTTTCTGAAGTCATAGAATGGAGGTATGGGAAGTCAAATTGGAGCGGTGTGAAGTCGGAGCATGCAGGTGTGTGAAGTCATAGAATGGAGGTATGTGAGGTCATAGAATGGAGGTGTGTGAAGTCATAGACTGGAGTTGTGTGAACTCACAGAATGGAAGGGTATGAAGTCATAGAATGGAGGTGTGTGAAGTAACAGAATTGAGGTGTTTGAAGTCATATATTGGAGGTGTGTGAAATCAAAATGGATGTGTGAAGTCATAGAATGGAGATGTGTGAAATCATAGAATGGAGGTGTGTGAGGTCATAGAATGGAGGTGTGTGAAGTCACAGAATGGAGGTGTGTGAAGTCATAGAATGGAGGTGTGTGAAGTCAGAATGGAGGTGTGTGAAGTCATAGAATGGAGGTGTGTGAAGTCAGAATGGAGGTGTGCGAAGTCAAAGAATAGTGGTGTGTGAAGTCACAGAATGGAGGTGTGGAAGTCATAGAATGGAGGTGTGTGAAGTCAGAATGGAGGTGTGTGAAGTCACAGAATTCAGGTGTGTGAATTCAGAATGGAGGTGTGTGAAGTCATATAATGGAGGTGTGTGAAGTCATAGAATGGAGGTGTGTGAAGTCACAGAATGGAGGTGTGTGAAGTCATAGAATGGAGCTGGGAGAAGTCAGAATGGAGGTGTGTGAAGTCACATAATGGAGGTGTGTGAACTCAGAATGGAGGTGTGTGAAGTCACAGAATGGAGGTGTGTGAAGTCAGAATGGACGAGTGTGAAGTCACAAAATTGAGGTATGTGAAGTCACAGAATGGAGGTGTGTGAAGTCACAGAATGGGCGTCTGTGAAGTCACAGAATGGAGGTGTGTGAAGTCATAGATGGAGGTGTGTGAAGTCAGAGAATCGAGGTGTGTGAACTCTGAATGGAGATGTGTGAAGACACAGAATGGAGGATTGTGAATACATAGAATGGAGGTGTGTGAAGTCATAGAATGGAGGTGTGTGAAGTCAAAATGGTGGTGTGTGGACTCATAGAATGGAGGTGTGTGAACTTATAGAATGGAGGTATGTGAAGTCATGGAATGGCGGTGTGTGAAGTCAAAGAATAGAGGTGTGTGAAGTCAAACAATGGAGGTGTGTGAAGTCACAGAATGGAGGTGTGTGAACTCATAGAATGGAGGTGTGTGAAGTCATGGAATGGACGTGTGTGAGGTCAAAGAATGGAGGTGAGTGAAGTCAAACAATGGAGGTGTGTGAAGTCATAGAATGTAGATGTGTGAAGTCATAGAATGGAGGAGTGTGAAGTCACCGAAGGGAGGTGTGGAAGTCACAGAATGGAGGTGTGTGAAGTCATAGAATGGAGGTGTGTGAAGTCAAAATGGAGGTGTGTGAAGTCACAGAATGGAGGTGCGTGAAGTTATAGAATGGGGGTGTGTGAAGTCATGGAATGGAGGTTTGTGAAGTCAAACATTGGAAGTGTGTGAAGTTACAGAAAGGAGATGTGTGAAGTCATAGAATTGAGGTGTGTGAAGTCATAGAATGGAGGTGTGTGAAGTCAGAATGGAGATTTGTGGAGTCACAGAATGGAGGTGTGTGAAGTCATAGAATGGTGGTGTATGAAGTCATAGAATGGAGGTGTATGAAGTCATAGAATGGAGGTGTATGAATGCACAGAATGGAGGTGTGTGAAGTCACAGAATGGAAGTGCGTGATGTAAAATGGAGGTGTGTGAAGTCACAGAATGGAGGTGTGTGAAGTCACAGAATGGAGGTGTGAGAACTCAGAATGGAGGTGTGTGAAGTCACGAATGGAGGTGTGTGAAGTCAGAATGGACGAGTGTGAAGTCACAAATTTGTGGTGTGTGAAGTCACAGAATGGTCGTGTGTGAAGTCACAGAATGGAGGTGTGTGAAGTCATAGAATGGAGATGTGTGAAGTCATAGAATGGAGGTCGGTGAATCCATAGAATGGGGTGTGCGACGTCACAGAATGATGGTGTGTGAAGTCACAGAATGGAGGTGTGTGACGTCAGAATGGAAATGTGAAGTCATAGAATGGAGGTCGGTGAAGTCATAGAAAGGAGGTGTGGGAAGTCATAGAATGGAGAAGTGTGAAGTCATAGAGTGGAGGTGAGTGAAGTCACAGATTCGAGGTCTGTGAAGTCATAGAATGGAGGTGTGTGAAGTCAGAATGGAGGTGTGCGAAGTCAAAGAATAGAGGTGTGCGAAGTCAGAATGGAGGTGTGTCAAGTCATAGAATGGAGGTGTGTGAACTCATAGAATGGAGTTGTGTGACGTCACAATGGTAGTGTGTGAAGTCATAGAATGGAGGTGTGTGAAGTCACAGAATGGTGGTGTGTGAAGTCATACAATGGAGGTGTGTGAGGTCACAATGGGGGTGTGTGAAGTCACAGAATAGGAGTTTCTGAAGTAAGAATGGAGGTGTGTGAAGTCATAGATGGAGGTGTGTGAAATCATAGAATGGAGTTTTGTGAAGTCACAGAATGGAGCTGTGTGAAGTCAGAATGGAGGTGTGTGAAGTCATAGAATGGAGGTGTATGAAGTCAGAACGGAGGTGTTGAACTCATAGAATAGAGGTGTGTGAAGTCACAATGGAGGTGTGTGATGTCATACAATAGAGGTTTGTGAAGTCACAGAATGGAGGTTTGTCAACTCAGAATGGAGGTGTGTGAAGTCACAGAATGGTGGATGTGATAAGTCATAGAATGGAGGTGTGCGAAGTCATGAAATGAAGGTGTGTGAAGTCAGAATGGAGGTGTGTTAAGTCACAGAATGGAGGTGTGTGAACTCAGAATGGAGGTGTGTGAAGTCACAGAATGGAGGTATGTGAATTCATAGAATGGTGGTATGTGAAATCATAGAATGGAAGTGTTTGAAGTCATAGATTGAAGGTGTGTGAAGTCATAGAATGTAGATGTGTGAAGTCATAAAATGGAGGAGTGTGAAGTCACCGAAGGGAGGTGTGTGAAGGCACATAATGGAGGTGTGTGAAGTCAAAATGGAGGTGTGTGATGTCATAAAATGGAGGTGTGTGAAGTCATAGAATGGAGGAGTGTGAAATCATAGAATGCAGTTGTGTGCAGTCACAGAATGGAGGTGTTTGAAGTCACAGAAACGAGGTTTCTGAAGTCAAAGAATGGAGGTATAGGAAGTCAAATTGGAGCGGTGTGAAGTCGGAGCATGCAGGTGTGTGAAGTCATAGAATGGAGGTATGTGAGGTCATAGAATGGAGGTGTGTGAAGTCATAGACTGGAGTTGTGTGAACTCACAGAATGGAAGGGTATGAAGTCATAGAATGGAGGTGTGTGAAGTAACAGAATTGAGGTGTTTGAAGTCATATATTGGAGGTGTGTGAAATCAAAATGGATGTGTGAAGTCACAAAATGGTGGTGTGTGAACTCATAGAATGGAGGTGTGTGAAGTCATGGAATGGCGGTGTGTGAAGTCAAAGAATAGAGGTGTGTGAAGTCAAACAATGGAGGTGTGTGAAGTCACAGAATGGAGGTGTGTGAACTCATAAAATGGAGGTGTGTGAAGTCATGGAATGGACGTGTGTGAGGTCAAAGAATGGAGGTGAGTGAAGTCAAACAATGGAGGTGTGTGAAGTCATAGAATGGAAGTTTGTGAAGTCATAGAATGGAGGTTTGTGAAGTCAGAATGGAGGTGTGTGAAGTCACCGAATGGAGGTGTGTGAATTCATAATGGAGATGTGTGAAGTCACAGAACGGAGGTTTGTGAAGGCATAGAATGGAGGTGTGTGAAGTCATAGATTGGAGGTGTGTGAAGTCAAAATGAGGGTGTGTGAACTCATAGAATGGAGGTGTGTGAACTCATAGAATGGAGGTGTGTGAAGTCATGGAATGGTCGGGTGTGAGGTCAAAGAATGGAGGTGAGTGAAGTCAAACAATGGAGGTGTGTGAAGTCACAGAATGGAGGTGTGTGAAGTCACAGAATGGAAGTGTGTGAAGTCAAAATGGAGGTGTGTGAAGTCACAGAATGGAGGTGTGTGAAGTCACAGAATGGAGGTGTGTGAAGTCAAAATGGTGGTGTGTGAAGTCACAAATATAGGTGGGTGAAGTCACAGAATGGAGGTGTGTGAAGTCATAAAATGGAGGTGTGTGAAGAAACAGAATGGAGGTGTGTGAAGTCATAGATTGGAGGATTGTGAAGTCAGAGAATCGAGGTGTTTGGGGTCATAGAACGGAGGTGTGTGAAGTCACAGAATGGAGGTGTGTGAAGTCCCAGAATGGAGGTGTATGAACTCAGAATAGAGGTGTGTGAACTGAGAATAGAGGTGTGTGAAGTCACAGAATGGAGGTGTGTGAAGTCATAGAACGGAGGTGTGTGAAGTCACAGAATGGAGGTATGTGAAGTCATAGAATGGAGGTGTGTGAAGTCAGAGAATCTAGGTGTGTGAAGTCACAGAATGGAGGTGTGTGAAGTCACAGAATGGAGGTGTGTAAAGTCTTAGAATGGAAGTGTGTGAAGTCATAGAATGGAGGTGTTTGAAGTCAGAATGGAGGTGGGTTAAGTCACAGAATGGAGGTGTGTGAAGTCATAGATGGAGGTGTGTGAAGTCAGAGATTCGAGGTGTGTGAAGTCACAGAACGGAGGTGTGTGAAGTCACAGAATGCAGGTGTGTGAATTCTGAATGGAGGTGTGTGAAGTCATAGAATGGAGTTGTGTGAAGTCATAGAATGGAGGTGTGTGAAGTCACAGAATGGAGGTGTGTGAAGTCATAGAATGGAGCTGGGTGAAGTCAGAATGTAGGTGTGTGAAGTCACAGAATGGAGGTGTGTGAACTCAGAATGGAGGTGTGTGAAGTCACAGAATGGAGATGTGTGAAGTCATAGAATGGAGCTGGGTGAAGTCAGAATGGAGGTGTATGAAGTCATACAATGGAGGTGTGTTAAGTCAGAATGGAGGTGTGTAAAGTCACAGAATGGATGTTTCTGAAGTAAGAATGGAGGTGTGTGAAGTCGTAGATGGAGGTGTGTGAAATCATAGAATGGAGTTTTGTGAAGTCACAAATGGAGCTCTGTGAAGTCAGAATGGAGGTGTGTGAAGTCATAGAATGGAGGTTTATGAAGTCAGAACGGAGGTGTTGAACTCATAGAATGGAGGTGTGTGAAGTCACAATGGAGGTGTGTGAAGTCATACAATAGAGGTTTGTGAAGTCACTGAATGGAGGTGTGTCAACAGAGAATGTTGGTGCGTGAAGTCACAGAATGGTAGATGAGATAAGTCTTAGAATGGAGGTGTGCGAAGTCATGAAATGAAGGTGTGTGAAGTCAGAATGGAGGTGTGTTAAGTCACAGAATGGAGGTGTGTGAACTCAGAATGGAGGTGTGTGAAGTCACAATGGAGGTATGTGAATTCATAGAATGGAGGTATGTGAAATCATAGAATGGAAGTGTTTGAAGTCATAGATTGAAGGTGTGTGAAGTCATAGAATGTAGATGTGTGAAGGCACATAATGGAGGTGTGTGAAGTCAAAATGGAGGTGTGTGACGTCATAAAATGGAGGTGTGTGAAGTCATAGATTGGAGGAGTGTGAAATCATAGAATGGAGTTTTGTGAAGTCACAGAATGGAGGTGTGTGAAGTCACAGAAAGGAGGTTTGTGAAGTCATAGAATGGAGGTATTTGAAGTCAAATTGGAGGGGTGTGAAGTCGGACAATGCAGGTGTGTGAAGTCATAGAATGGAGGTATGTGAAGTCATAGACTGGAGGTGTGTGAAGTCATAGACTGGAGTTGTGTGAACTACAGAATGGACGGGTATGAAGTCATAGAATGGAGGTGTGTGAAGTAACAGAATTGAGGTGTTTGAAGTCATATATTGGAGGTGTTTGAAATCAAAATGGATGTGTGAAGTCATAGAATGGAGGTGTGAATTCATAGAATGGAGGTGTGTGAAGTCATAGAATGGAGGTTTGTAAAGTCACAGAATCGAGGTGTGTGAAGTCACAGAATGGAGGTGTGTGAACTCAGAATGGAGGTGTGTGAAGTCACAGAATGGAGGTGTGTGAAGTCATAGAATGGAAGTGTGTGAAGTCATAGAATGAAGCATTGTGAAGTCAGAATGGAGGTGTTTGAAGTCAACGAATTGAGGTGTGTGAACTCAGAATGGAGATGTGTGAAGTCACAGAATGGATGTTTGTGAAGGCATAGAATGGAGGTGTGTGAAGTCATAGAATGGAGGTGTGTGCAGTCAAAATGGTGGTGTGTGAATTCATAGAATGGAGGTGTGTGAACTCATAGAATGGAGGTGTGTAAAGTCATGGAATGGACGTGTGTGAGGACAAAATGGAGGTGTGTGAAGTCACAGAACCGAGGTGTGTGAAGTCACAGAATGGAGGTGTGGGAAGTCACAGAATGGAAGTGTGTGAAGTCAAAATGGAGGTGTGTGAAGTCACAGAATGGAGGTATGTGAAGTCACAGAATGGAGGTGTGTGAAGTCAAAATGGTGGTGTGTGAAGTCACAAATGTAGGTAGGTGAAGTCACAGAATGGAGGTGTGTGAAGTCACAGAATGGAGGTGTGTGAAGTCACAAAATGGAGGTGTGTGAAGTCACAGAATGGACGTGTGTGAACTCAGAATAGAGGTGTGTGAAGTCACAGAATGGAGGTGTGTGAAGTCATAGAACGGAGGTGTGCAAAGTCACAGAATGGAGGTATGTGAAGTCAAAGAATGGAGGTGTGTGAAGTCACAGAATGGAGGTGTGTGAAGTCATAGAATGCAAGTGTGTGAAGTCATAGAATGAAGGTGTGTGAAGTCAGAATGGAGGTGTGTGAAGTCACAGAATGGAGGTATGTGAACTCAGAATGGAGGTGTGTGAAGTCACAGAATGGAGGTTTGTGATGTCATAGAAGGGAGGTGTGTGAAGTCATAGAATGGAGGTTTGTGATGTCATAGAATGGAGGTGTGTGAATTCATAGAATGGATGTTTCTGAAGTAAGAATGAAGGTATGTGATGTCATAGAATTGAGGTGTGTGAAGTCCAAATGGAGTTGTGTGAACTCATAGAATGGAGGTGTGTGAAGTCATGGAATGGAGGTGTGTGAAGACAAAGAATGGATGTGTGTGAAGTCAAACAATGGAGGGAGGTGTGTGAAGTCACAGAATGGAGGTGTGTGAAGTCATATAATGGAAGTGTGTGAAGTCAAAATGGAGGTGTGTGAAGTCACAGAATGGAGGTGTGTGAAGTCACCGAATGTAGGTGTGTGAAGTCACAGAATGGAGGTCTGTGAACTCAGAATGGAGGTGTGTGATGTCACAGAATGGAGGTGTGTGAACTCATAGAATGGAAGTGTGTGAAGTCATAGAATGGAGGTTTGTGAAATCAGAATGGAGGTGTGAGAAGTACTGAATGGAGGTGTGTGAAGTCCAAGAATGGAGGTATGTGAAGTCAAACAATGGAGGTGTGTGAAGTCAGAGAATGGAGGTGTGTGAAGTCACAGAATGGACGTGTGTGATGCCAAAATGGATGTGTGTGAAGTCATAGAATGGAGGTGTGTTAAGTCACAGAATGGAGGTGTGTGAAGTCACAGAATGGAGGTGTGTGAACTCAGAATGGAGGTGTGTGAAGTCACAGAATGGAGGTGTGTGAAGTCATAGAATGGAAGTGTGTGAAGTCATATAATGAAGGTTTGTGAAGTCAGAATGGAAGTGTGTGAAGTCAACGAATGGAGGTGTGTGAACTCAGAATGGAGATGTGCGAAGTCACAGCATGGAGGTTTGTGAAGTCATAGAATGGAGGTGTGTGAAGTCATACAATGAAGGTGTGTGAAGTCAAAATGGTGGTGTGTGAACTCATAGAATGGAGGTGTGTGAACTCATAGAATGGAGTATGTGAAGAAATGGAATGGAGGTGTGTGAAGTCAAAGAACAGAGGTGTGTGAAGTCAAACAATGGAGGTGTGTGAAGTCACAGAATGGAGGTGTGTAAAGTCACAGAAGGGAAGTGTGTGAAGTCAAAATGGAGGTGTGTGAAGTCACAGAATGGAGGTGTGTGAAGTCACAGAATGGAAGTGTGTGATGCCAAAATGGATGTGTGTGAAATCATAGAACGGAGGTGTGTTAAGTCACAGAATGGAGGTGTGTGAAGTCACAGAATGGAGGTGTGTGAACTCACAATGGAGGTGTGTGAAGTCACAGAATGGAGGTGTGTGAAGTCATAGAATGGAAGTGTGTGAAGTCATATAATGAAGGTTTGTGAAGTCAGAATGGAAGTGTGTGAAGTCAACGAATGGAGGTGTGTGAACTCAGAATGGAGATGTGCGAAGTCACAGCATGGAGGTTTGTGAAGTCATAGAATGGATGTGTGTGAAGTCATAGAATGAAGGTGTGTGAAGTCAAAATGGTGGTGTGTGAACTCATAGAATGGAGGTGTGTGAACTCATAGAATGGAGTATGTGAAGAAATGGAATGGAGGTGTGTGAAGTCAAAGAACAGAGGTGTGTGAAGTCAAACAATGGAGGTGTGTGAAGTCACAGAATGGAGGTGTGTAAAGTCACAGAAGGGAAGTGTGTGAAGTCAAAATGGAGGTGTGTGAAGTCACAGAATGGAGGTGTGTGAAGTCACAGAATGGAGGTGTGTGAAGTCAAAATGGTAGTGTGTGAAGTCACAAATGGAGGTGGGTGAAGTCACAGAATGGAGGTGTGTGAATTCATAGAACAGAGGTGTGTGAAGTCACAGAATGGAGGTGTGTGAAGTCATAGAATGGAGGTGTGTGAAATCAGAGAATCGTGGTGTGTGAGGTCATAGAATGGAGGTTTGTGAAGTCACAGAATGTAGGTGTGTGAAGACATAGAATGGAGGTGTGTGAAATCACAGAATGGAGGTGTGTGAAGTCATAGAACGGAGGTGTGTGAAGTCACAGAATGGAGGTGTGTGAAGTCATAGAACGGAGGTGTGTGAAGTCACAGAATGGAGGTGTGTGAAGTCATAGAACGGAGGTGTGTGAAGTCAGAGAATGGAGGTGTGTGAAGTCAGAATGGAGGTGTGCGAAGTCATAGAATGGAAGTGTGTGATGTCAAAATGGAGGTGTGTGAACTGATAGAATAGAGATGTGTGAACTCATAGAATGGAGGTGTGTGATGTCATGGAATGGAGGTCTGTGAAGTCCAAGAAAGAGGTGTGTGAAGTCAGAGAATGGAAGTGTGTGAAGTCACAGAATGGAGGTGTGTGAAGTCATATAATGGAAGTGTGTGAAGTCAAAATGGAGATGTGTGAAGTCACAGAATGGAGGTGTGTGAAGTCACCGAATGTAGGTGTGTGAAGTCACAGAATGGAGGTCTGTGAACTCAGAATGGAGGTGTGTGATGTCACAGAATGGAGGTGTGTGAACTCATAGAATGGAAGTGTGTGAAGTCATAGAATGGAGGTTTGTGAAATCAGAATGGAGGTGTGAGAAGTACTGAATGGAGGTGTGTGAAGTCCAAGAATGGAGGTATGTGAAGTCAAACAATGGAGGTGTGTGAAGTCAGAGAATGGAGGTGTGTGAAGTCACAGAATGGACGTGTGTGATGCCAAAATGGATGTGTGTGAAGTCATAGAATGGAGGTGTGTTAAGTCACAGAATGGAGGTGTGTGAAGTCACAGAATGGAGGTGTGTGAACTCAGAATGGAGGTGTGTGAAGTCACAGAATGGAGGTGTGTGAAGTCATAGAATGGAAGTGTGTGAAGTCATATAATGAAGGTTTGTGAAGTCAGAATGGAAGTGTGTGAAGTCAACGAATGGAGGTGTGTGAACTCAGAATGGAGATGTGCGAAGTCACAGCATGGAGGTTTGTGAAGTCATAGAATGGAGGTGTGTGAAGTCATACAATGAAGGTGTGTGAAGTCAAAATGGTGGTGTGTGAACTCATAGAATGGAGGTGTGTGAACTCATAGAATGGAGTATGTGAAGAAATGGAATGGAGGTGTGTGAAGTCAAAGAACAGAGGTGTGTGAAGTCAAACAATGGAGGTGTGTGAAGTCACAGAATGGAGGTGTGTAAAGTCACAGAAGGGAAGTGTGTGAAGTCAAAATGGAGGTGTGTGAAGTCACAGAATGGAGGTGTGTGAAGTCACAGAATGGAAGTGTGTGATGCCAAAATGGATGTGTGTGAAATCATAGAACGGAGGTGTGTTAAGTCACAGAATGGAGGTGTGTGAAGTCACAGAATGGAGGTGTGTGAACTCAGAATGGAGGTGTGTGAAGTCACAGAATGGAGGTGTGTGAAGTCATAGAATGGAAGTGTGTGAAGTCATATAATGAAGGTTTGTGAAGTCAGAATGGAAGTGTGTGAAGTCAACGAATGGAGGTGTGTGAACTCAGAATGGAGATGTGCGAAGTCACAGCATGGAGGTTTGTGAAGTCATAGAATGGAGGTGTGTGAAGTCATAGAATGAAGGTGTGTGAAGTCAAAATGGTGGTGTGTGAACTCATAGAATGGAGGTGTGTGAACTCATAGAATGGAGTA
Organism: Megascapheus bottae; assembly: GCA_024803745.1. Taxonomy (NCBI): domain Eukaryota; kingdom Metazoa; phylum Chordata; class Mammalia; order Rodentia; family Geomyidae; genus Megascapheus; species Megascapheus bottae. The sequence goes on along the minus strand of JANJXV010001746.1, from coordinate 32,789 downwards.
TGTGAAGAAATGGAATGGAGGTGTGTGAAGTCAAAGAACAGAGGTGTGTGAAGTCAAACAATGGAGGTGTGTGAAGTCACAGAATGGAGGTGTGTAAAGTCACAGAAGGGAAGTGTGTGAAGTCAAAATGGAGGTGTGTGAAGTCACAGAATGGAGGTGTGTGAAGTCACAGAATGGAGGTGTGTGAAGTCAAAATGGTAGTGTGTGAAGTCATAAATGGAGGTGGGTGAAGTCACAGAATGGAGGTGTGTGAAGTCATAGAACAGAGGTGTGTGAAGTCACAGAATGGAGGTGTGTGAAGTCATAGAATGGAGGTGTGTGAAATCAGAGAATCGTGGTGTGTGAGGTCATAGAATGGAGGTTTGTGAAGTCACAGAATGTAGGTGTGTGAAGACATAGAATGGAGGTGTGTGAAATCACAGAATGGAGGTGTGTGAAGTCATAGAACGGAGGTGTGTGAAGTCACAGAATGGAGGTGTGTGAAGTCATAGAACGGAGGTGTGTGAAGTCACAGAATGGAGGTGTGTGAAGTCATAGAACGGAGGTGTGTGAAGTCACAGAATGGAGGTGTGTGAAGTCAGAATGGAGGTGTGCGAAGTCATAGAATGGAAGTGTGTGATGTCAAAATGGAGGTGTGTGAACTGATAGAATAGAGATGTGTGAACTCATAGAATGGAGGTGTGTGATGTCATGGAATGGAGGTCTGTGAAGTCCAAGAAAGAGGTGTGTGAAGTCAGAGATTGGAAGTGTGTGAAGTCACAGAATGGAGGTGTGTGAAGTCACAGAATGGAGGTGCGTGAAGTCACAGAATGGAGGTGTGTTAAGTCTAAATTGTGGTGTGTGAAGTCACAAATATAGGTGGGTGAAGTCACAGAATGGAGGTGTGTGAAGTCATAGAATGTAGGTGTGTGAAGTCAGAGAATCGACGTGGGTGAAGTCATAGAACGGAGGTGTGTGAAGTCAGAATGGAGGTGTGTGAAGTCACAAAATGGAGGTGTGTGAACTCAGAATGGAGGTGTGTGAAGTCACAGAACCGAGGTTTGTGATGTCACAGAAGGGAGGTGTGTGAAGTCATAGAATGGATGGTTCTGAAGTTAAAAATATAGGTGTGTGAAGTCACAGAATGGAGGTGTGTGAAGTCATAGAACGGTGGTGTGTGAAGTCACAGAATGGAGGTGTTTGAAGTCATAGAACGGAGGTGTGTGAAGTCAGAGAATCTAGGTGTGTGAAGTCACAGAATGGAGGTGTGTGAAGTCACAGAATGGAGGTGTGTGAAGTCATAGAATGGAAGTGTGTGAAGTCATAGAATGGAGGTGTGTGAAGTCACAGAATGGAGGTGTGTGAACTCAGAATGGAGGTGTGTGAAGTCACAGAACCGAGGTTTGTGATTTCACAGAAGGGAGGTGTGTGAAGTCATAGAATGGATGGTTCTGAATTTAAAAATATAGGTGTGTGAAGTCACAGAATGGAGGTGGGTGAAGTCATAGAACGGAGGTGTGTGGAGTCACAGAATGGAGGTGTTTGAAGTCATAGAACGGAGGTGTGTGAAGTCAGAGAATCTAGGTGTGTGAAGTCACAGAATGGAGGTGTGTGAAGTCACAGAATGGAGGTGTGTGAATTCATAGAATGGACGTGTGTGAAGTCATAGAATGGAGGTGTGTGAAGTCAGAATGGAGGTGTGTGAAGTCACAGAATGGAGGTGTGTGAACTCAGAATGGAGGTGTGTGAAGTCACAGAACCGAGGTTTGTGATGTCATAGAAGGGAGGTGTGTGAAGTCATAGTATCGATGTTTCTGAAGTAAGAATGAAGGTGTGTGAAGTCATAGAATGGAGGTATGTGAAGTCCAAATGGAGGTGTGAGAACTCATAGAATGGAGATGTGTGAACTCATACAATGGAGGTGTGTGAAGTCATGGAATGGAGGTGTGTGAAGTCACAGAATGGAGGTGTGTGAACTCAAACAATGGAGGTGTGTGAAGTCACAGAATGGAAGTGTGTGAAGTCCAAGAATGGAGGTATGTGAAGTCAAACAATGGAGGTGTCTGAAGTCAGAGAATGGAGGTGTGTGAAGTCACAGATGGAAGTGTGTGATGCCAAAATGGATGTGTGTGAAGTCATAGCATGGAGGTTGTGAAGTCACAGAATGGAGGTGTGTGAAGTCACAGAATGGAGGTGTGTGAACTCAGGATGGAGGTGTGTGAAGTCACAGAATGGAGGTGTGTGAAGTCACAGAATGGAGGTGTGTGAAGTCATGAATGGAGGGGTGTGAAGTCAGAATGGAGGTGTGTGAAGTCACAGAATGGAGGTGTGTGAACTCAGAATGGAGGTGTGTGAAGTCAGAGAATGGAGGTGTGTGAAGTCACAGAATGGAGGTGTGTGAAGTCACAGAATGGAGGTGTGTGAAGTCACGAATGGAGGGGTGTGAAGTCAGAATGGAGGTGTGTGAAGTCATAGAATGGAGGTGTGTGAAGTCACAGAATGGAGGTGTGTGAAGTCAGAGAATGGAGGTGTGTGAAGTCACAGAATGGATGTGTGTGAAGTCAAAATGGTGGTGTGTGAAGTCACAAACATTGTTGGGTGAAGTCACAGAATGGAGGTGTGTGAAGTCATAGAATGGATGTTTGTGAACTAAGAATGAAGGTGTGTGAAGTCATAGAATGGAGGTGTGTGAAGTCCAAATGGAGGTTTGTGAACTCATAGAATGGAGATGTGTGAACTCATAGAATGGAGGTGTGTGAAGTCATGGAATGGAGGTGTGTGAAGTCCAAGAATGGAGGTGTGTGAACTCACACAATGGAGGTGTGTGAAGTCACAGAATGGAAGTGTGTGAAGTCCAAGAATGGAGGTATGTGAAGTCAAAAAATGGAGGTGTCTGAAGTCACAGAATGGAGGTGTGTGAAGTCAAAATCGAGGTGTGTGAACTCATAGAATGGAGGTATGTGAAGTCATGGAATGGAGGTGTGTGAAGTCCAACAACGTAGTTGTGTGAAGTCAAACAATGGAGGTCTGTGAAGTCACAGAATGGAGGTGTGTGAAGTCACAGAATGGAAGTGCGTGATGTAAAATGGAGGTGTGTGAAGTCACAGAATGGAGGTGTGTGAAGTCACAATATGGAGGTGTGTGAAGTCACAATATGGAGGTGTGTGAAGTCAAAACGGAGGTGTGTGAAGTCAAAGAATGGAGGTGTGTGAAGTCATCGAAAGGAGGAGTGTGAAGTCACGGAATGGAGGTGTGTGAAGTGACAGAATGGAGGTGTGTGAAGTCAGAATGGAAGTGTGTGAAGTCAGATTGGAGGTATGTTAAGTCCTAGAATGGAGGTGTGTGAAGTTAGAATGGAGGTGTGTGAACTCATAGATTGGAGGTGTGTGAGGTCACAATGGAAGTGTGTGAAGTCAAAGAATGGTGGTGTGTGACGTCACAGAATGGAGGTGTGGAAGTCATAGAATGGAGGTGTGTGAAGTCAGAATGGATGTGTGTGAAGTCACAGAAAGGAGGTGTGTTAATTCAGAATGGAAGTGTGTGAAGTCATACAATAGAGGTTTGAGAAGTCACAGAATGGAGGTTTGTCAACTCAGAATGGAGGTGTGTGAAGTCACAGAATGGTGGATGTGATAAGTCTTAGAATGGAGGTGTGCGAAGTCATGAAATGAAGGTGTGTGAAGTCAGAATGGAGGTGTTTTAAGTCACAGAATGGAGGTGTGTGAACTCAGAATGGAGGTGTGTGAAGTCACAGAATGGAGGTATGTGAATTCATAGAATGGAGGTATGTGAAATAATAGAATGGAAGTGTTTGAAGTCATAGATTGAATGTGTGTGAAGTCATAGAATGTAGATGTGTGAAGTCATAGAATGTAGATGTGTGAAGTCATAGAATGGAAGAGTGTGAAGTCACCGAAGGGAGGTGTGGAAGTCACAGAATGGAGGTGTGTGAAGTCATAGAATGGAGGTGTGTGAAGTCAAAATGGAGGTGTGAGAAGTCACAGAATGGAGGTGTGTGAAGTTATAGAATGTGGGTGTGTGAAGTCATGGAATGGAGGTTTGTGAAGTCAAACATTGGAAGTGTGTTAAGTTACAGAAAGGAGATGTGTGAAGTCATAGAATTGAGGTGTGTGAAGTCATAGAATGGAGGTGTGTGAAGTCAGAATGGAGATTTGTGCAGTCACAGAATGGAGGTGTGTGAAGTCATAGAATAGTGGTGTATGAAGTGATAGAATGGAGGTGTATGAAGTCATAGAATGGAGGTGTATGAATGCACAGAATGGAGGTGTGTGAAGTCACAGAATGGAAGTGCGTGATGTAAAATGGAGGTGTGTGAAGTCACAGAATGGAGGTGTGTGAAGTCACAGAATGGAGGTGTGAGAACTCAGAATGGAGGTGTGTGAAGTCACAGAAGAGAGGTGTGTGAAGTCATAGAATGGAGGTGTGTAAAGTCACGAATGGAGGTGTGTGAAGTCAGAATGGACGAGTGTGAAGTCACAAATTTGTGGTGTGTGAAGTCACAGAATGGTCGTGTGTGAAGTCACAGAATGGAGGTGTGTGAAGTCATAGAATGGAGGTCGGTGAAGCCATAGAATGGGGTGTGTGAAGTCACAGAATGATGGTGTGTGAAGTCATAGAATGGAGGTGTGTGACGTCAGAATGGAAATGTGAAGTCATAGAATGGAGGTCGGTGAAGTCATAGAAAGGAGGTGTGGGAAGTCATAGAATGGAGAAGTGTGAAGTCATAGAGTGGAGGTGAGTGAAGTCACAGATTCGAGGTCTGTGAAGTCATAGAATGGAGGTGTGTGAAGTCAGAATGGAGGTGTGCGAAGTCAAAGAATAGAGGTGTGCGAAGTCAGAATGGAGGTGTGTCAAGTCATAGAATGGAGGTGTGTGAACTCATAGAATGGAGTTGTGTGACGTCACAATGGTAGTGTGTGAAGTCATAGAATGGAGGTATGTGAAGTCAAAAAATGGAGGTGTCTGAAGTCACAGAATGGAGGTGTGTGAAGTCAAAATCGAGGTGTGTGAACTCATAGAATGGAGGTATGTGAAGTCATGGAATGGAGGTGTGTGAAGTCCAACAACGTAGTTGTGTGAAGTCAAACAATGGAGGTCTGTGAAGTCACAGAATGGAGGTGTGTGAAGTCACAGAATGGAAGTGCGTGATGTAAAATGGAGGTGTGTGAAGTCACAGAATGGAGGTGTGTGAAGTCACAATATGGAGGTGTGTGAAGTCACAATATGGAGGTGTGTGAAGTCAAAACGGAGGTGTGTGAAGTCAAAGAATGGAGGTGTGTGAAGTCATCGAAAGGAGGAGTGTGAAGTCACGGAATGGAGGTGTGTGAAGTGACAGAATGGAGGTGTGTGAAGTCAGAATGGAAGTGTGTGAAGTCAGATTGGAGGTATGTTAAGTCCTAGAATGGAGGTGTGTGAAGTTAGAATGGAGGTGTGTGAACTCATAGATTGGAGGTGTGTGAGGTCACAATGGAAGTGTGTGAAGTCAAAGAATGGTGGTGTGTGACGTCACAGAATGGAGGTGTGGAAGTCATAGAATGGAGGTGTGTGAAGTCAGAATGGATGTGTGTGAAGTCACAGAAAGGAGGTGTGTTAATTCAGAATGGAAGTGTGTGAAGTCATACAATAGAGGTTTGAGAAGTCACAGAATGGAGGTTTGTCAACTCAGAATGGAGGTGTGTGAAGTCACAGAATGGTGGATGTGATAAGTCTTAGAATGGAGGTGTGCGAAGTCATGAAATGAAGGTGTGTGAAGTCAGAATGGAGGTGTTTTAAGTCACAGAATGGAGGTGTGTGAACTCAGAATGGAGGTGTGTGAAGTCACAGAATGGAGGTATGTGAATTCATAGAATGGAGGTATGTGAAATAATAGAATGGAAGTGTTTGAAGTCATAGATTGAATGTGTGTGAAGTCATAGAATGTAGATGTGTGAAGTCATAGAATGTAGATGTGTGAAGTCATAGAATGGAAGAGTGTGAAGTCACCGAAGGGAGGTGTGGAAGTCACAGAATGGAGGTGTGTGAAGTCATAGAATGGAGGTGTGTGAAGTCAAAATGGAGGTGTGAGAAGTCACAGAATGGAGGTGTGTGAAGTTATAGAATGTGGGTGTGTGAAGTCATGGAATGGAGGTTTGTGAAGTCAAACATTGGAAGTGTGTTAAGTTACAGAAAGGAGATGTGTGAAGTCATAGAATTGAGGTGTGTGAAGTCATAGAATGGAGGTGTGTGAAGTCAGAATGGAGATTTGTGCAGTCACAGAATGGAGGTGTGTGAAGTCATAGAATAGTGGTGTATGAAGTGATAGAATGGAGGTGTATGAAGTCATAGAATGGAGGTGTATGAATGCACAGAATGGAGGTGTGTGAAGTCACAGAATGGAAGTGCGTGATGTAAAATGGAGGTGTGTGAAGTCACAGAATGGAGGTGTGTGAAGTCACAGAATGGAGGTGTGAGAACTCAGAATGGAGGTGTGTGAAGTCACAGAAGAGAGGTGTGTGAAGTCATAGAATGGAGGTGTGTAAAGTCACGAATGGAGGTGTGTGAAGTCAGAATGGACGAGTGTGAAGTCACAAATTTGTGGTGTGTGAAGTCACAGAATGGTCGTGTGTGAAGTCACAGAATGGAGGTGTGTGAAGTCATAGAATGGAGGTCGGTGAAGCCATAGAATGGGGTGTGTGAAGTCACAGAATGATGGTGTGTGAAGTCATAGAATGGAGGTGTGTGACGTCAGAATGGAAATGTGAAGTCATAGAATGGAGGTCGGTGAAGTCATAGAAAGGAGGTGTGGGAAGTCATAGAATGGAGAAGTGTGAAGTCATAGAGTGGAGGTGAGTGAAGTCACAGATTCGAGGTCTGTGAAGTCATAGAATGGAGGTGTGTGAAGTCAGAATGGAGGTGTGCGAAGTCAAAGAATAGAGGTGTGCGAAGTCAGAATGGAGGTGTGTCAAGTCATAGAATGGAGGTGTGTGAACTCATAGAATGGAGTTGTGTGACGTCACAATGGTAGTGTGTGAAGTCATAGAATGGAGGTGTGTGAAGTCACAGAATGGTGGTGTGTGAAGTCATACAATGGAGGTGTGTGAAGTCACAATGGGGGTGTGTGAAGTCACAGAATAGGAGTTTCTGAAGTAAGAATGGAGGTGTGTGAAGTCATAGATGGAGGTGTGTGAAATCATAGAATGGAGTTTTGTGAAGTCACAGAATGGAGCTGTGTGAAGTCAGAATGGAGGTGTGTGAAGTCATAGAATGGAGGTGTATGAAGTCAGAACGGAGGTGTTGAACTCATAGAATAGAGGTGTGTGAAGTCACAATGGAGGTGTGTGATGTCATACAATAGAGGTTTGTGAAGTCACAGAATGGAGGTTTGTCAACTCAGAATGGAGGTGTGTGAAGTCACAGAATGGTGGATGTGATAAGTCATAGAATGGAGGTGTGCGAAGTCATGAAATGAAGGTGTGTGAAGTCAGAATGGAGGTGTGTTAAGTCACAGAATGGAGGTGTGTGAACTCAGAATGGAGGTGTGTGAAGTCACAGAATGGAGGTATGTGAATTCATAGAATGGTGGTATGTGAAATCATAGAATGGAAGTGTTTGAAGTCATAGATTGAAGGTGTGTGAAGTCATAGAATGTAGATGTGTGAAGTCATAAAATGGAGGAGTGTGAAGTCACCGAAGGGAGGTGTGTGAAGGCACATAATGGAGGTGTGTGAAGTCAAAATGGAGGTGTGTGACGTCATAAAATGGAGGTGTGTGAAGTCATAGAATGGAGGAGTGTGAAATCATAGAATGCAGTTGTGTGCTGTCACAGAATGGAGGTGTTTGAAGTCACAGAAAGGAGGTTTCTGAAGTCATAGAATGGAGGTATGGGAAGTCAAATTGGAGCGGTGTGAAGTCGGAGCATGCAGGTGTGTGAAGTCATAGAATGGAGGTATGTGAGGTCATAGAATGGAGGTGTGTGAAGTCATAGACTGGAGTTGTGTGAACTCACAGAATGGAAGGGTATGAAGTCATAGAATGGAGGTGTGTGAAGTAACAGAATTGAGGTGTTTGAAGTCATATATTGGAGGTGTGTGAAATCAAAATGGATGTGTGAAGTCATAGAATGGAGATGTGTGAAATCATAGAATGGAGGTGTGTGAGGTCATAGAATGGAGGTGTGTGAAGTCACTGAATGGAGGTGTGTGAAGTCATAGAATGGAGGTGTGTGAAGTCAGAATGGAGGTGTGTGAAGTCATAGAATGGAGGTGTGTGAAGTCAGAATGGAGGTGTGTGAACTCATAGATTGGAGGTGTGTGAAATCACAATGGAGGTGTGCGAAGTCAAAGAATAGTGGTGTGTGAAGTCACAGAATGGAGGTGTGGAAGTCATAGAATGGAGGTGTGTGAAGTCAGAATGGAGGTGTGTGAAGTCACAGAATTCAGGTGTGTGAATTCAGAATGGAGGTGTGTGAAGTCATATAATGGAGGTGTGTGAAGTCATAGAATGGAGGTGTGTGAAGTCACAGAATGGAGGTGTGTGAAGTCATAGAATGGAGCTGGGTGAAGTCAGAATGGAGGTGTGTGAAGTTACATAATGGAGGTGTGTGAACTCAGAATGGAGGTGTGTGAAGTCACAGAATGGAGGTGTGTGAAGTCACAGAATGGAGGTGTGTGAAGTCAGAATGGACGAGTGTGAAGTCACAAAATTGAGGTATGTGAAGTCACAGAATGGAGGTGTGTGAAGTCACAGAATGGGCGTCTGTGAAGTCACAGAATGGAGGTGTGTGAAGTCATAGATGGAGGTGTGTGAAGTCAGAGAATCGAGGTGTGTGAACTCTGAATGGAGATGTGTGAAGTCACAGAATGGAGGATTGTGAAGTCATAGAATGGAGGTGTGTGAAGTCATAGAATGGAGGTGTGTGAAGTTAAAATGGTGGTGTGTGAACTCATAGAATGGAGGTGTGTGAACTTATAGAATGGAGGTATGTGAAGTCATGGAATGGCGGTGTGTGAAGTCAAAGAATAGAGGTGTGTGAAGTCAAACAATGGAGGTGTGTGAAGTCACAGAATGGAGGTGTGTGAACTCATAGAATGGAGGTGTGTGAAGTCATGGAATGGACGTGTGTGAGGTCAAAGAATGGAGGTGAGTGAAGTCAAACAATGGAGGTGTTTGAAGTCATAGAATGTAGATGTGTGAAGTCATAGAATGGAGGAGTGTGAAGTCACCGAAGGGAGGTGTGGAAGTCACAGAATGGAGGTGTGTGAAGTCATAGAATGGAGGTGTGTGAAGTCAAAATGGAGGTGTGTGAAGTCACAGAATGGAGGTGCGTGAAGTTATAGAATGGGGGTGTGTGAAGTCATGGAATGGAGGTTTGTGAAGTCAAACATTGGAAGTGTGTGAAAATACAGAAAGGAGATGTGTGAAGTCATAGAATTGAGGTGTGTGAAGTCATAGAATGGAGGTGTGTGAAGTCAGAATGGAGATTTGTGGAGTCACAGAATGGAGGTGTGTGAAGTCATAGAATAGTGGTGTATGAAGTCATAGAATGGAGGTGTATGAAGTCATAGAATGGAGGTGTATGAATGCACAGAATGGAGGTGTGTGAAGTCACAGAATGGAAGTGCGTGATGTAAAATGGAGGTGTGTGAAGTCACAGAATGGAGGTGTGTGAAGTCACAGAATGGAGGTGTGAGAACTCAGAATGGAGGTGTGTGAAGTCACGAATGGAGGTGTGTGAAGTCAGAATGGACGAGTGTGAAGTCACAAATTTGTGGTGTGTGAAGTCACAGAATGGTCGTGTGTGAAGTCACAGAATGGCGGTGTGTGAAGTCATAGAATGGAGATGTGTGAAGTCATAGAATGGAGGTCGGTGAATCCATAGAATGGGGTGTGTGACGTCACAGAATGATGGTGTGTGAAGTCACAGAATGGAGGTGTGTGACGTCAGAATGGAAATGTGAAGTCATAGAATGGAGGTCGGTGAAGTCATAGAAAGGAGGTGTGGGAAGTCATAGAATGGCGAAGTGTGAAGTCATAGAGTGGAGGTGAGTGAAGTCACAGATTCGAGGTCTGTGAAGTCATAGAATGGAGGTGTGTGAAGTCAGAATGGAGGTGTGCGAAGTCAAAGAATAGAGGTGTGCGAAGTCAGAATGGAGGTGTGTCAAGTCATAGAATGGAGGTGTGGAAACTCATAGAATGGAGTTGTGTGACGTCACAATGGTAGTGTGTGAAGTCATAGAATGGAGGTGTGTGAAGTCACAGAATGGTGGTGTGTGAAGTCATACAATGGAGGTGTGTGAGGTCACAATGGGGGTGTGTGAAGTCACAGAATAGGAGTTTCTGAAGTAAGAATGGAGGTGTGTGAAGTCATAGATGGAGGTGTGTGAAATCATAGAATGGAGTTTTGTGAAGTCACAGAATGGAGCTGTGTGAAGTCAGAATGGAGGTGTGTGAAGTCATAGAATGGAGGTGTATGAAGTCAGAACGGAGGTGTTGAACTCATAGAATAGAGGTGTGTGAAGTCACAATGGAGGTGTGTGATGTCATACAATAGAGGTTTGTGAAGTCACAGAATGGAGGTTTGTCAACTCAGAATGGAGGTGTGTGAAGTCACAGAATGGTGGATGTGATAAGTCATAGAATGGAGGTGTGCGAAGTCATGAAATGAAGGTGTGTGAAGTCAGAATGGAGGTGTGTTAAGTCACAGAATGGAGGTGTGTGAACTCAGAATGGAGGTGTGTGAAGTCACAGTAGAGGTGTGTGAAGTCAGAATGGAGGTGTGTGAGCTCAGAATGGAGGTGTGTGAAGTCACAGAATGGAGGTGTGTGAAGTCACAATAAAGGTGTGTGAACTCATAGATTGGCGGTGTGTAGAGTCACAATGTAGGTGTGTGAAGTCATAGAATGGAGGTGTGTGAAGTCATTGAATGGAGGTGTGTGAAGTCACAGAAAGGAGGTGTGTGAAGTCACAGAATTGAGGTGTGTGAACTCAGAATGCAGGTGTGTGAAGTCACAGAAGAGAGGCTTGTGATGTCATAGAAAGGAGGTGTGTGAAGTCATAGAACGGATGTCTCTGAAATAAGAATGACGGTGTGTAAAGTCATAGAATGGAGGTGTGTGAAGTCAAAATCGAGGTGTGTGAACTCATAGAATGGAGGTATGTGAACTCATAGAATGGAGGTGTGAGAAGTGATGGAATGGAGGTGTGTGAATTCCAACAACGTAGTTGTGTGAAGTCAAACAATGGAGGTCTGTGAAGTCACAGAATGGAGGTGTGTGAAGTCACAGAATGGAGGTGTGTGAAGTCACAGAATGGAGGTGTGAGAAGTCAAAACGGAGGTGTGTGAAGTCAAAGAATGGAGGTGTGTGAAGTCATCGAATGGAGGTGTGTGAAGTCACGGAATGGAGGTGTGTGAAGTCACAGAATGGAGGTGTGTGAAGTCAGAATGGAGGTGTGCGAAGTCATAGAATGAGGTGTGTGAAGTCAGAATGGAGGTGTGTGAAGGCATAGAATGTAGGTGTGTGAAGTCAGAATGGAGGTCTGTGAACTCATAGAATGGAGGTGTGTGAACTCAGAATGGAGGTGTGTGAAGTCACAGAATGGAGGTATGTGAATTCATAGAATGGTGGTATGTAAAATCATAGAATGGAAGTGTTTGAAGTCATAGATTGAAGGTGTGTGAAGTCATAGAATGTAGATGTGTGAAGTCATAAAATGGAGGAGTGTGAAGTCACCGAAGGGAGGTGTGTGAAGGCACATAATGGAGGTGTGTGAAGTCAAAATGGAGGTGTGTGATGTCATAAAATGGAGGTGTGTGAAGTCATAGAATGGAGGAGTGTGAAATCATAGAATGCAGTTGTGTGCAGTCACAGAATGGAGGTGTTTGAAGTCACAGAAACGAGGTTTCTGAAGTCAAAGAATGGAGGTATAGGAAGTCAAATTGGAGCGGTGTGAAGTCGGAGCATGCAGGTGTGTGAAGTCATAGAATGGAGGTATGTGAGGTCATAGAATGGAGGTGTGTGAAGTCATAGACTGGAGTTGTGTGAACTCACAGAATGGAAGGGTATGAAGTCATAGAATGGAGGTGTGTGAAGTAACAGAATTGAGGAGTTTGAAGTCATATATTGGAGGTGTGTGAAATCAAAATGGATGTGTGAAGTCACAAAATGGTGGTGTGTGAACTCATAGAATGGAGGTGTGTGAAGTCATGGAATGGCGGTGTGTGAAGTCAAAGAATAGAGGTGTGTGAAGTCAAACAATGGAGGTGTGTGAAGTCACAGAATGGAGGTGTGTGAACTCATAGAATGGAGGTGTGTGAAGTCATGGAATGGACGTGTGTGAGGTCAAAGAATGGAGGTGAGTGAAGTCAAACAATGGAGGTGTGTGAAGTCATAGAATGGAAGTTTGTGAAGTCATAGAATGGAGGTTTGTGAAGTCAGAATGGAGGTGTGTGAAGTCACCGAATGGAGGTGTGTGAACTCATAATGGAGATGTGTGAAGTCACAGAACGGAGGTTTGTGAAGGCATAGAATGGAGGTGTGTGAAGTCATAGATTGGAGGTTTGTGAAGTCAAAATGAGGGTGTGTGAACTCATAGAATGGAGGTGTGTGAACTCATAGAATGAAGGTGTGTGAAGTCATGGAATGGTCGGGTGTGAGGTCAAAGAATGGAGGTGAGTGAAGTCAAACAATGGAGGTGTGTGAAGTCACAGAATGGAGGTGTGTGAAGTCACAGAATGGAAGTGTGTGAAGTCAAAATGGAGGTGTGTGAAGTCACAGAATGGAGGTGTGTGAAGTCACAGAATGGAGGTGTGTGAAGTCAAAATGGTGGTGTGTGAAGTCACAAATATAGGTGGGTGAAGTCACAGAATGGAGGTGTGTGAAGTCATAAAATGGAGGTGTGTGAAGAAACAGAATGGAGGTGTGTGAAGTCATAGATTGGAGGATTGTGAATTCAGAGAATCGAGGTGTTTGGGGTCATAGAACGGAGGTGTGTGAAGTCACAGAATGGAGGTGTGTGAAGTCCCAGAATGGAGGTGTATGAACTCAGAATAGAGGTGTGTGAACTCAGAATAGAGGTGTGTGAAGTCACAGAATGGAGGTGTGTGAAGTCATAGAACGGAGGTGTGTGAAGTCACAGAATGGAGGTATGTGAAGTCATAGAATGGAGGTGTGTGAAGTCAGAGAATCTAGGTGTGTGAAGTCACAGAATGGAGGTGTGTGAAGTCACAGAATGGAGGTGTGTAAAGTCTTAGAATGGAAGTGTGTGAAGTCATAGAATGGAGGTGTTTGAAGTCAGAATGGAGGTGGGTTAAGTCACAGAATGGAGGTGTGTGAAGTCATAGATAGAGGTGTGTGAAGTCAGAGATTCGAGGTGTGTGAAGTCACAGAACGGAGGTGTGTGAAGTCACAGAATGCAGGTGTGTGAATTCAGAATGGAGGTGTGTGAAGTCATAGAATGGAGTTGTGTGAAGTCATAGAATGGAGGTGTGTGAAGTCACAGAATGGAGGTGTGTGAAGTCATAGAATGGAGCTGGGTGAAGTCAGAATGGAGGTGTGTGAAGTCACATAATGGAGGTGTGTGAACTCAGAATGGAGGTGTGTGAAGTCACAGAATGAAGATGTGTGAAGTCATAGAATGGAGCTGGGTGAAGTCAGAATGGAGGTGTGTGAAGTCATACAATGGAGGTGTGTTAAGTCAGAATGGAGGTGTGTAAAGTCACAGAATGGATGTTTCTGAAGTAAGAATGGAGGTGTGTGAAGTCGTAGATGGAGGTGTGTGAAATCATAGAATGGAGTTTTGTGAAGTCACAAAATGGAGCTCTGTGAAGTCAGAATGGAGGTGTGTGAAGTCATAGAATGGAGGTTTATGAAGTCAGAACGGAGGTGTTGAACTCATAGAATGGAGGTGTGTGAAGTCACAATGGAGGTGTGTGATGTCATACAATAGAGGTTTGTGAAGTCACTGAATGGAGGTGTGTCAACAGAGAATGTAGGTGCGTGAAGTCACAGAATGGTAGATGAGATAAGTCTTAGAATGGAGGTGTGCGAAGTCATGAAATGAAGGTGTGTGAAGTCAGAATGGAGGTGTGTTAAGTCACAGAATGGAGGTGTGTGAACTCAGAATGGAGGTGTGTGAAGTCACAATGGAGGTATGTGAATTCATAGAATGGAGGTATGTGAAATCATAGAATGGAAGTGTTTGAAGTCATAGATTGCAGGTGTGTGAAGTCATAGAATGTAGATGTGGGAAGGCACATAATGGAGGTGTGTGAAGTCAAAATGGAGGTGTGTGACGTCATAAAATGGAGGTGTGTGAAGTCATAGATTGGAGGAGTGTGAAATCATAGAATGGAGTTTGTGAAGTCACAGAATGGAGGTGTGTGAAGTCACAGAAAGGAGGTTTGTGAAGTCATAGAATGGAGGTATTTGAAGTCAAATTGGAGGGGTGTGAAGTCGGACAATGCAGGTGTGTGAAGTCATAGAATGGAGGTATGTGAAGTCATAGACTGGAGGTGTGTGAAGTCATAGACTGGAGTTGTGTGAACTACAGAATGGACGGGTATGAAGTCATAGAATGGAGGTGTGTGAAGTAACAGAATTGAGGTGTTTGAAGTCATATATTGGAGGTGTTTGAAATCAAAATGGATGTGTGAAGGCATAGAATGGAGGTGTGAATTCATAGAATGGAGGTGTGTGAAGTCATAGAATGGAGGTTTGTGAAGTCACAGAATCGAGGTGTGTGAAGTCACAGAATGGAGGTGTGTGAACTCAGAATGGAGGTGTGTGAAGTCACAGAATGGAGGTGTGTGAAGTCATAGAATGGAAGTGTGTGAAGTCATAGAATGAAGCATTGTGAAGTCAGAATGGAGGTGTTTGAAGTCACCGAATTGAGGTGTGTGAACTCAGAATGGAGATGTGTGAAGTCACAGAATGGAGGTTTGTGAAGGCATAGAATGGAGGTGTGTGAAGTCATAGAATGGAGGTGTATGCAGTCAAAATGGTGGTGTGTGAACTCATAGAATGGAGGTGTGTGAACTCATAGAATGGAGGTGTGTAAAGTCATGGAATGGACGTGTGTGAGGACAAAATGGAGGTGTGTGAAGTCACAGAACCGAGGTGTGTGAAGTCACAGAATGGAGGTGTGGGAAGTCACAGAATGGAAGTGTGTGAAGTCAAAATGGAGGTGTGTGAAGTCACAGAATAGAGGTATGTGAAGTCACAGAATGGAGGTGTGTGAAGTCAAAATGGTGGTGTGTGAAGTCACAAAATGGAGGTGTGTGAAGTCACAGAATGGAGGTATGTGAACTCAGAATGGAGGTGTGTGAAGTCACAGAATGGAGGTTTGTGATGTCATAGAAGGGAGGTGTGTGAAGTCATAGAATGGAGGTTTGTGATGTCATAGAAGGGAGGTGTGTGAAGTCATAGAATGGATGTTTCTGAAGTAAGAATGAAGGTATGTGAAGTCATAGAATTGAGGTGTGTGAAGTCCAAATGGAGTTGTGTGAACTCATAGAATGGAGGTGTGTGAAGTCATGGAATGGAGGTGTGTGAAGACAAAGAATGGATGTGTGTGAAGTCAAACAATGGAGGGAGGTGTGTGAAGTCACAGAATGGAGGTGTGTGAAGTCATATAATGGAAGTGTGTGAAGTCAAAATGGAGGTGTGTGAAGTCACAGAATGGAGGTGTGTGAAGTCACCGAATGTAGGTGTGTGAAGTCACAGAATGGAGGTCTGTGAACTCAGAATGGAGGTGTGTGATGTCACAGAATGGAGGTGTGTGAACTCATAGAATGGAAGTGTGTGAAGTCATAGAATGGAGGTTTGTGAAATCAGAATGGAGGTGTGAGAAGTACTGAATGGAGGTGTGTGAAGTCCAAGAATGGAGGTATGTGAAGTCAAACAATGGAGGTGTGTGAAGTCACAGAATGGAGGTGTGTGAACTCAGAATGGAGGTGTGTGAAGTCACAGAATGGAGGTGTGTGAAGTCATAGAATGGAAGTGTGTGAAGTCATATAATGAAGGTTTGTGAAGTCAGAATGGAAGTGTGTGAAGTCAACGAATGGAGGTGTGTGAACTCAGAATGGAGATGTGCGAAGTCACAGCATGGAGGTTTGTGAAGTCATAGAATGGAGGTGTGTGAAGTCATAGAATGAAGGTGTGTGAAGTCAAAATGGTGGTGTGTGAACTCATAGATTGGAGGTGTGTGAACTCATAGAATGGAGTATGTGAAGAAATGGAATGGAGGTGTGTGAAGTCAAAGAACAGAGGTGTGTGAAGTCAAACAATGGAGGTGTGTGAAGTCACAGAATGGAGGTGTGTAAAGTCACAGAAGGGAAGTGTGTGAAGTCAAAATGGAGGTGTGTGAAGTCACAGAATGGAGGTGTGTGAAGTCACAGAATGGAGGTGTGTGAAGTCAAAATGGTAGTGTGTGAAGTCACAAATGGAGGTGGGTGAAGTCACAGAATGGAGGTGTGTGAAGTCATAGAACGGAGGTGTGTGAAGTCACAGAATGGAGGTGTGTGAAGTCATAGAATGGAGGTGTGTGAAATCAGAGAATCGTGGTGTGTGAGGTCATAGAATGGAGGTTTGTGAAGTCACAGAATGGAGGTGTGTGAAGTCATAGAACGGAGGTGTGTGAAGTCACAGAATGGAGGTGTGTGAAGTCATAGAACGGAGGTGTGTGAAGTCACAGAATGGAGGTGTGTGAAGTCAGAATGGAGGTGTGCGAAGTCATAGAATGGAAGTGTGTGATGTCAAAATGGAGTTGTGTGAACTGATAGAATAGAGATGTGTGAACTCATAGAATGGAGGTGTGTGATGTCATGGAATGGATGTCTGTGAAGTCCAAGAAAGAGGTGTGTGAAGTCAGAGAATGGAAGTGTGTGAAGTCACAGAATGGAGGTGTGTGAAGTCACAGAATGGAGGTGCGTGAAGTGACAGAATGGGGGTGTGTTAAGTCTAAATTGTGGTGTGTGAAGTCACAAATATAGGTGGGTGAAGTCACAGAATGGAGGTGTGTGAAGTCATAGAATGGAGGTGTGTGAAGTCAGAGAATCGAGGTGGGTGAAGTCATAGAACGGAGGTGTGTGAAGTCAGAATGGAGGTGTGTGAAGTCACAAAATGGAGGTGTGTGAACTCAGAATGGAGGTGTGTGAAGTCACAGAACCGAGGTTTGTGATGTCACAGAAGGGAGGTGTGTGAAGTCATAGAATGGATGGTTCTGAAGTTAAAAATATAGGTGTGTGAAGTCACAGAATGGAGGTGTGTGAAGTCATAGAACGGAGGTGTGTGAAGTCACAGAATGGAGGTGTTTGAAGTCATAGAATGGAGGTGTGTGAAGTCAGAGAATCTAGGTGTGTGAAGTCACAGAATGGAGGTGTGTGAAGTCACAGAATGGAGGTGTGTGAAGTCATAGAATGGAAGTGTGTGAAGTCATAGAATGGAGGTGTGTGAAGTCAGAATGGAGGTGTGTGAAGTCACAGAATGGAGGTGTGTGAACTCAGAATGGAGGTGTGTGAAGTCACAGAACCGAGGTTTGTGATTTCACAGAAGGGAGGTGTGTGAAGTCATAGAATGGATGGTTCTGAATTTAAAAATATAGGTGTGTGAAGTCACAGAATGGAGGTGTGTGAAGTCATAGAACGGAGGTGTGTGAAGTCACAGAATGGAGGTGTTTGAAATCATAGAACGGAGGTGTGTGAAGTCAGAGAATCTAGGTGTGTGAAGTCACAGAATGGAGGTGTGTGAAGTCACAGAATGGAGGTGTGTGAATTCATAGAATGGAAGTGTGTGAAGTCATAGAATGGAGGTGTGTGAAGTCAGAATGGAGGTGTGTGAAGTCACAGAATGGAGGTGTGTGAACTCAGAATGGAGGTGTGTGAAGTCACAGAACCGAGGTTTGTGATGTCATAGAAGGGAGGTGTGTGAAGTCAAAGTATCGATGTTTCTGAAGTAAGAATGAAGGTGTGTGAAGTCATAGAATGGAGGTATGTGAAGTCCAAATGGAGGTGTGAGAACTCATAGAATGGAGATGTGTGAACTCATACAATGGAGGTGTGTGAAGTCATGGAATGGAGGTGTGTGAAGTCACAGAATGGAGGTGTGTGAACTCAAACAATGGAGGTGTGTGAAGTCACAGAATGGAAGTGTGTGAAGTCCAAGAATGGAGGTATGTGAAGTCAAACAATGGAGGTGTCTGAAGTCAGAGAATGGAGGTGTGTGAAGTCACAGATGGAAGTGTGTGATGCCAAAATGGATGTGTGTGAAGTCATAGCATGGAGGTTGTGAAGTCACAGAATGGAGGTGTGTGAAGTCACAGAATGGAGGTGTGTGAACTCAGGATGGAGGTGTGTGAAGTCACAGAATGGAGGTGTGTGAAGTCACAGAATGGAGGTGTGTGAAGTCACGAATGGAGGGGTGTGAAGTCAGAATGGAGGTGTGTGAAGTCACAGAATGGAGGTGTGTGAACTCAGAATGGAGGTGTGTGAAGTCAGAGAATGGAGGTGTGTGAAGTCACAGAATGGAGGTGTGTGAAGTCACAGAATGGAGGTGTGTGAAGTCACGAATGGAGGGGTGTAAAGTCAGAATGGAGGTGTGTGAAGTCACAGAATGGAGGTGTGTGAACTCAGAATGGAGGTGTGTGAAGTCAGAGAATGGAGGTGTGTGAAGTCACAGAATGGAGGTGTGTGAAGTCAAAATGGTGGTGTGTGAAGTCACAAACATTGTTGGGTGAAGTCACAGAATGGAGGTGTGTGAAGTCATAGAATGGATGTTTGTGAACTAAGAATGAAGGTGTGTGAAGTCATAGAATGGAGGTGTGTGAAGTCCAAATGGAGGTTTGTGAACTCATAGAATGGAGATGTGTGAACTCATAGAATGGAGGTGTGTGAAGTCATGGAATGGAGGTGTGTGAAGTCCAAGAATGGAGGTGTGTGAACTCACACAATGGAGGTGTGTGAAGTCACAGAATGGATGTGTGTGAAGTCCAAGAATGGAGGTATGTGAAGTCAAAAAATGGAGGTGTCTGAAGTCACAGAATGGAGGTGTGTGAAGTCACAGAATGGAAGTGTGTGATGCCAAAATGGATGTGTGTGAAGTCATAGCATGGAGGTTGTGAAGTCACACAATGGAGGTTTGTGAAGTCACAGAATGGAGGTGTGTGAACTCAGAATGGAGGTGTGTGAAGTCACAGAATGGAGGTGTGTGAGGTCACAGAATGGAGGTGTGTGAAGTCGGAGAATGGAGGTGTGTGAACTCAGAATGGAGGTGTGTGAAGTCGGAGAATGGAGGTGTGTGAAGTCACAGAATGGAGGTGTGTGAAGTCATAGAATGGAGCTGGGTGAAGTCAGAATGGAGGTGTGTGAAGTCATACAATGGATGTGTGTTAAGTCATAATGGAGGTGTGTGAAGTCACAGAATGGATGTTTCTGAAGTAAGAATGGAGGTGTGTGAAGTCATAGATGGAGGTGTGTGAAATCATAGAATGGAGTTTTGTGAAGTCACAAAATGGAGCTGTGTGCAGTCAGAATGGAGGTGTGTGAAGTCATAGAATGGAGGTGTATGAAGACAGAACGGAGGTGTTGAACTCATAGAATGGAGGTGTGTGAAGTCACAATGGAGGTGAGTGAAGTCATACAATAGAGGTTTGTGAAGTCACAGAATGGAGGTGTGTCAACTCAGAATGGAGGTGTGTGAAGTCACAGAATGGTGGATGTGATAAGTCATAGAATGGAGGTGTGCGAAATCATGAAATGAAGGTGTGTGAAGACAGAATGGAAGTGTGTTAAGTCACAGAATGGAGGTGTGTGAACTCAGATTGGAGGTGTGTGAAGTCACAGAATGGAGGTATGTGAATTCATAGAATGGAGGTATGTGAAATCATAGAATGGAATTGTTTGAAGTCATAGATTGAAGGTGTGTGAAGTCATAGAATGTAGATGTGTGAAGGCACATAATGGAGGTGTGTGAAGTCAAAATGGAGGTGTGTGACGTCATAAAATGGAGGTGTGTGAAGTCATAGAATGGAGGAGTGTGAAATCATAGAATGCAGTTTTGTGAAGTCACAGAATTGAGGTGTGTGAAGTCACAGAAAGGAGGTTTGTGAAGTCATAGAATGGAGGTATGTGAAGTCAAATTGGAGGGGTGTGAAGTCGGAGAATGCAGGTGTGTGAAGTCATAGAATGGAGGTATGTGGAGTCATAGAATGGAGGTGTGTGAAGTAACAGAATTGAGGTGTTTGAAGTCATATATTGGAGGTGTGTGAAATCAAAATGGATGTGTGAAGTCATAGAATGGAGGTGTGAAATCATAGAATGGAGATGTGTGAAGTCATAGAATGGAGGTTTGTGAAGTCACAGAATGGAGGTGTGTGAAGTCACAGAATGGAGGTGTGTGAACTCACAATGGAGGTGTGTGAAGTCACAGAATGGAGGTGTGTGAAGTCATAGAATGGAAGTGTGTGAAGTCATAGAATGGAGCATTGTGAAGTCAGAATGGAGGTGTGTGAAGTCACCGAATGGAGGAGTGTGAACTCAGAATGGAGATGTGTGAAGTCACAGAATGGAGGTTTGTGAAGTCATAGAATGGAGGTGTGTGAAGTCATAGAATGGAGGTGTGTGAAGTCAAAATGGTGGTGTGTGAAGTCATAGAATGGAGGTGTGTGAAATCATGGAATGGAGGTTTGTGAAGTCATGGAATGGACGTGTGTGAGGTCAAAGAATGGAGGTGAGTGAAGTCAAACAATGGATGTGTGTGAAGTCACAGAATGGAGGTGTGTGAAGTCACAGAATGGAGGTGTGTGAAGTCACAGAATGGAGGTGTGTGAAGTCAAAGTGGTGTTGGGTGAAGTCAAAAATGTAGGTGGGTTAAGTCACAGATACGAGATGTGTGAACTCATAGAATGGAGGTGTGTGAAGTCATGGAATGGAGGTGTGTGAAGTCCAAGAATGGAGATGTGTGAAGTCAAACAATGGAGGTGTGTGAAGTCACAGAATGGAGGTGTGTGAAGTCAAAATGGTGGTGTGTGAAGTCACAAATGTAGGTGGGTGAAGTCACAGATACGAGGTGTGTGAAGTCATAGAATGCAGGTGTGTGAAGTCACAGAATGGAGGTGTGTGAAGTCATAGAATGGAGGTTTGTGAAGTCAGTGAATCGATGTGTGTGGGGTCATAGAACGGAGGTGTGTGAAGTCACAGAATGGAGGTGTGTGAAGTCACAGAATGGAGGTGTGTGAACTCAGAATAGAGGTGTGTGAAGTCATGGAATGTACGTGTGTGAGGTCAAAGAATGGAGGCGAGTGAAGTCAAACAATGGAGGTGTGTGAAGTCACAGAATGGATGTGTGTGAAATCACAGAATGGAAGTGTGTGAATTCAAAATGGAGGTGTGTGAAGTCACAGAACAGAGGTTTGTGAAGTCACAGAATGCAGGTGTGTGAATTCAGAATGGAGGTGTGTCAAGTCATAGAATGTAGGTGTGGGAAGTCACAGAATGGAGGTGTGTGAAGTCACAGAATGGAAGTGTGTGAAGTCAAAATGGAGGTGTGTGAAGTCACAGAATGAAGGTATGTGAAGTCACAGAATGGAGGTGTGTGAAGTCAAAATGGTGGTGTGTGAAGTCATAAATGTAGGTAGGTGAAGTCACAGAATGGAGGTGTGTGAAGTCACAGAATGGAGGTGTGTGAAGTCATAGAATGGAAGTGTGTGAAGTCATAGAATGGAGGTGTGTGAAGTCAGAATGGAGGTGTGTGAAGTCACAGAATGGAGGTATGTGAACTCAGAATGGAGGTGTGTGAAGTCACAGAATGGAGGTTTGTGATGTCATAGAAGGGAGGTGTGTGAAGTCATAGAATGGATGTTTCTGAAGTAAGAATGAAGGTGTGTGAAGTCATAGAATGGAGGTGTGTGAAGTCCAAATGGAGTTGTGTGAACTCATAGAATGGAGATGTGTGAACTCATAGAATGGAGGTGTGTGAAGTCATGGAATGGAGGTGTGTGAAGTCAAAGAATGGAGGTGTGTGAAGTCAAACAATGGAGGTGTGTGAAGTCACAGAATGGAGGTGTGTGAAGTCACATAATGGAAGTGTGTGAAGTCAAAATGGAGGTGTGTGAAGTCACAGAATGGAGGTGTGTGTGCAGTCACCGAATGTAGGTGTGTGAAGTCACAGAATGGAGGTGTGTGAACACAGAATGGAGGTGTGTGAAGTCACAGAATGGAGGTGTGTGAACTCATAGAATGGAAGTGTGTGAAGTCATAGAACGGAGGTTTGTGAAATCAGAATGGAGGTGTATGAAGTACCGAATGGAGGTATGTGAAGTCAAACAATGGAGGTGTGTGAAGTCAGAGAATGGAGGTGTGTGAAGTCACAGAATGGAAGTGTGTGATGCCAAAATGTATGTGTGTGAAGTCATAGAGTGGAGGTGTGTGAAGTCACAGAATGGAGGTGTGTGAAGTCACAGAATGGAGGTGTGTGAACTCAGAATGGAGGTGTGTGAAGTCACAGAATGGAGGTGTGTGAAGTCATAGAATGGAAGTTTGTGAAGTCATAGAATGGAGCTTTGTGAAGCCAGAATGTACGTGTGTGAAGTCACCGAATTGAGGTGTGTGAACTCAGAATGGAGATGTGCGAAGTCACAGCATGGAGGTTTGTGAAGTCATAGAATGGATGTGTGTGAACTCATAGAATGGAGGTATGTGAAGAAATGGAATGGAGGTGTGTGAAGTCAAATAATAGAGGTGTGTGAAGTCAAACAATGGAGGTGTGTGAAGTCACAGAATGGAGGTGTGTAAAGTCACAGAAGGGAAGTGTGTGAAGTCAAAATGGAGGTGTGTGAAGTCACAGAATGGAAGTGTGTGAAGTCACAGAATGGAGGTGTGTGAAGTCAAAATGGTAGTGTGTGAAGTCACAAATGGAGGTGGGTGAAGTCACAGAATGGAGGTGTGTGAAGTCATAGAATGGAGGTGTGTAAAGTCACAGAAAGGAAGTGTGTGAAGTCAAAATGGAGGTGTGTGAAGTCACAGAATGGAGGTTTGTGAAGTCAGAATGGACGAGTGTGAAGTCACAAAATTGAGGTATGTGAAGTCACAGAATGGAGGTGTGTGAAGTCAAACAATGGAGGTGTGTGAAGTCATGGAATGGCGGTGTGTGAAGTCAAAGAATAGAGGTGTGTGAAGTCAAAAAATGGAGGTGTGTGAAGTCACAGAATGGAGGTGTGTGAACTCATAGAATGGAGGTGTGTGAAGTCATGGAATGGACGTGTGTGAGGTCAAAGAATGGAGGTGAGTGAAGTCAAACAATGGAGGTGTGTGAAGAAACAGAATGGAGGTGTGTGAAGTCATAGAATGGAGGATTGTGAAGACAGAGAATCGAGGTGTTTGGGGTCATAGAACGGAGGTGTGTGAAGTCACAGAATGGAGGTGTGTGAAGTCCCAGAATGGAGGTGTATGAACTCAGAATAGAGGTGTGTGAACTCAGAATAGAGGTGTGTGAAGTCACTGAATGGAGGTGTGTGAAGTCATAGAACGGAGGTGTGTGAAGTCACAGAATGGAGGTATGTGAAGTCATAGAATGGAGGTGTGTGAAGTCAGAGAATCTAGGTGTGTGAAGTCACAGAATGGAGGTGTGTGAAGTCACTGAATGGAGGTGTGTAAAGTCTTAGAATGGAAGTGTGTGAAGTCATAGAATGGAGGTGTTTGAAGTCAGAATGGAGGTGGGTTAAGTCACAGAATGGAGGTGTGTGAAGTCATAGATGGAGGTGTGTGAAGTCAGAGATTCGAGGTGTGTGAAGTCACAGAACGTTGGTGTGTGAAGTCACAGAATGCAGGTGTGTGAATTCAGAATGGAGGTGTGTGAAGTCATAGAATGGAGTTGTGTGAAGTCATAGAATGGAGGTGTGTGAAGTCACAGAATGGAGGTGTGTGAAGTCATAGAATGGAGCTGGGTGAAGTCAGAATGGAGGTGTGTGAAGTCACAGAATGGAGGTGTGTGAACTCAGAATGGAGGTGTGTGAAGTCACAGAATGGAGATGTGTGAAGTCATAGAATGGAGCTGGGTGAAGTCAGAATGGAGGTGTGTGAAGTCATACAATGGAGGTGTGTTAAGTCAGAATGGAGGTGTGTAAAGTCACTGAATGGATGTTTCTGAAGTAAGAATGGAGGTGTGTGAAGTCGTAGATGGAGGTGTGTGAAATCATAGAATGGAGTTTTGTGAAGTCACAAAATGGAGCTCTGTGAAGTCAGAATGGAGGTGTGTGAAGTCATAGAATGGAGGTTTATGAAGTCAGAACGGAGGTGTTGAACTCATAGAATGGAGGTGTGTGAAGTCACAATGGAGGTGTGTGAAGTCATACAATAGAGGTTTGTGAAGTCACTGAATGGAGGTGTGTCAACACAGAATGTAGGTGCGTGAAGTCACAGAATGGTGGATGAGATAAGTCTTAGAATGGAGGTGTGCGAAGTCATGAAATGAAGGTGTGTGAAGTCAGAATGGAGGTGTGTTAAGTCACAGAATGGAGGTGTGTGAACTCAGAATGGAGGTGTGTGAAGTCACAATGGAGGTATGTGAATTCATAGAATGGAGGTATGTGAAATCATAGAATGGAAGTGTTTGAAGTCATAGATTGAAGGTGTGTGAAGTCATAGAATGTAGATGTGTGAAGGCACATAATGGAGGTGTATGAAGTCAAAATGGAGGTGTGTGACGTCATAAAATGGAGGTGTGTGAAGTCATAGATTGGAGGAGTGTGAAATCATAGAATGGAGTTTTGTGAAGTCACAGAATGGAGGTGTGTGAAGTCACAAAAAGGAGGTTTGTGAAGTCATAGAATGGAGGTATTTGAAGTCAAATTGGAGGGGTGTGAAGTCG
Organism: Megascapheus bottae; assembly: GCA_024803745.1. Lineage (NCBI taxonomy): Eukaryota > Metazoa > Chordata > Mammalia > Rodentia > Geomyidae > Megascapheus > Megascapheus bottae. The sequence continues at coordinate 7,953 of JANJXV010001746.1, read as the reverse complement.
GACAATGCAGGTGTGTGAAGTCATAGAATGGAGGTATGTGAAGTCATAGACAGGAGGTGTGTGAAGTCATAGACTGGAGTTGTGTGAACTACAGAATGGACGGGTATGAAGTCATAGAATGGAGGTGTGTGAAGTAACAGAATTGAGGTGTTTGAAGTCATATATTGGAGGTGTGTGAAATCAAAATGCATGTGTGAAGTCATAGAATGGAGGTGTGAATTCATAGAATGGAGGTGTGTGAAGTCATAGAATGGAGGTTTGTGAAGTCACAGAATCGAGGTGTGTGAAGTCACAGAATGGAGGTGTGTGAACTCAGAATGGAGGTGTGTGAAGTCACAGAATGGAGGTGTGTGAAGTCATAGAATGGAAGTGTGTGAAGTCATAGAATGAAGCATTGTGAAGTCAGAATGGAGGTGTTTGAAGTCACCGAATTGAGGTGCGTGAACTCAGAATGGAGATGTGTGAAGTCACAGAATGGAGGTTTGTGAAGGCATAGAATGGAGGTGTGTGAAGTCATAGAATGGAGGTGTGTGCAGTCAAAATGGTGGTGTGTGAACTCACAGAATGGAGGTGTGTGAACTCATAGAATGGAGGTGTGTAAAGTCATGGAATGGACGTGTGTGAGGTCAAAATGGAGGTGTGTGAAGTCAGAGAACCGAGGTGTGTGAAGTCACAGAATGGAGGTGTGGGAAGTCACAGAATGGAAGTGTGTGAAGTCAAAATGGAGGTGTGTGAAGTCACACAATGGAAGTATGTGAAGTCACAGAATGGAGGTGTGTGAAGTCAAAATGGTGGTGTGTGAAGTCACTAATGTAGGTAGGTGAAGTCACAGAATGGAGGTGTGTGAATTCAAAGAATGGAGGTGTGTGAAGTCACAAAATGGAGGTGTGTGAAGTCACAGAATGGACATGTGTGAACTCAGAATAGAGGTGTGTGAAGTCACAGAATGGAGGTGTGTGAAGTCATAGAACGGAGGTGTGCAAAGTCACAGAATGGAGGTATGTGAAGTCAAAGAATGGAGGTGTGTGAAGTCACAGAATGGAGGTGTGTGAAGTCATAGAATGGAAGTGTGTGAAGTCATAGAATGAAGGTGTGTGAAGTCAGAATGGAGGTGTGTGAAGTCACAGAATGGAGGTATGTGAACTCAGAATGGAGGTGTGTGAAGTCACAGAATGGAGGTTTGTGATGTCATAGAAGGGAGGTGTGTGAAGTCATAGAATGGAGGTTTGTGATGTCATAGAAGGGAGGTGTGTGAAGTCATAGAATGGATGTTTCTGAAGTAAGAATGAAGGTATGTGAAGTCATAGAATTGAGGTGTGTGAATTCCAAATGGAGTTGTGTGAACTCATAGAATGCAGGTGTGTGAAGTCATGGAATGGAGGTGTGTGAAGTCAAAGAATGGATGTGTGTGAAGTCAAACAATGGAGGGAGGTGTGTGAAGTCACAGAATGGAGGTGTGTGAAGTCATATAATGGAAGTGTGTGAAGTCAAAATGGAGGTGTGTGAAGTCACAGAATGGAGGTGTGTGAAGTCACCGAATGTAGGTGTGTGAAGTCACAGAATGGAGGTGTGTGAACTCAGAATGGACGTGTGTGATGTCACAGAATGGAGGTGTGTGAACTCATAGAATGGAAGTGTGTGAAGTCATAGAATGGAGGTTTGTGAAATCAGAATGGAGGTGTGTGAAGTACTGAATGGAGGTGTGTGAAGTCCAAGAATGGAGGTATGTGAAGTCAAACAATGGAGGTGTGTGAAGTCAGAGAATGGAGGTGTGTGAAGTCACAGAATGGAAGTGTGTGATGCCAAAATGGATGTGTGTGAAGTCATAGAACGGAGGTGTGTTAAGTCACAGAATGGAGGTGTGTGAAGTCACAGAATGGAGGTGTGTGAACTCAGAATGGAGGTGTGTGAAGTCACAGAATGGAGGGGTGTGAAGTCATAGAATGGAAGTGTGTGAAGTCATATAATGAAGGTTTCTGAAGTCAGAATGGAAGTGTGTGAAGTCAACGAATGGAGGTGTGTGAACTCAGAATGGAGATGTGCGAAGTCACAGCATGGAGGTTTGTGAAGTCATAGAATGGAGGTGTGTGAAGTCATAGAATGAATGTGTGTGAAGTCAAAATGGTGGTGTGTGAACTCATAGAATGGAGGTGTGTGAACTCATAGAATGGAGTATGTGAAGAAATGGAATGGAGGTGTGTGAAGTCAAAGAACAGAGGTGTGTGAAGTCAAACAATGGAGGTGTGTGAAGTCACAGAATGGAGGTGTGTGAAGTCACAGAATGGAGGTGTGTGAAGTCAAAATGGTAGTGTGTGAAGTCACAAATGGAGGTGGGTGAAGTCACAGAATGGAGGTGTGTGAAGTCATAGAACCGAGGTGTGTGAAGTCACAGAATAGAGGTGTGTGAAGTCATAGAATGGAGGTGTGTGAAATCAGAGAATCGTGGTGTGTGAGGTCATAGAATGGAGGTTTGTGAAGTCACAGAATGTAGGTGTGTGAAGACATAGAATGGAGGTGTGTGAAATCACAGAATGGAGGTGTGTGAAGTCATAGAACGGAGGTGTGTGAAGTCACAGAATGGAGGTGTGTGAAGTCATAGAACGGAGGTGTGTGAAGTCACAGAATGGAGGTGTGTGATGTCATAGAATGGAGGTATGTGAAGTCAGAGAATCTAGGTGTGTGAAGTCACGGAATGGAGCTGTGTGAAGTCACAGAATGGAGGTGTGTGAAGTCAGAATGGAGGTGTGCGAAGTCATAGAATGGAAGTGTGTGATGTCAAAATGGAGGTGTGTGAACTGATAGAATAGAGATGTGTGAACTCATAGAATGGAGGTGTGTGATATCATGGAATGGATGTCTGTGAAGTCCAAGAAAGAGGTGTGTGAAGTCAGAGAATGGAAGTGTGTGAAGTCACAGAATGGAGGTGTGTGAAGTCACAGAATGGAGGTGTGTTAAGTCTAAATGGTGGTGTGTGAAGTCACAAATATAGGTGGGTGAAGTCACAGAATGGAGGTGTGTGAAGTCATAGAATGGAGGTGTGTGAAGTCACCGAATAGAGGTGTGTGAAGTCATAGAATGGAGCTGGGTGAAGTCAGAGAATCGAGGTGGGTGAAGTCATAGAACGGAGGTGTGTGAAGTCAGAATGGAGGTGTGTGAAGTCACAAAATGGAAGTGTGTGAATTCAGAATGGAGGTGTGTGAAGTCACAAAACCGAGGTTTGTGATGTCACAGAAGGGAGGTGTGTGAAGTCATAGAATGGATGGTTCTGAAGTTAAAAATATAGGTGTGTGAAGTCACAGAATGGAGGTGTGTGAAGTCATAGAACGGAGGTGTGTGAAGTCACAGAATGGAGGTGTTTGAAGTCAGAGAACGGAGGTGTGTGAAGTCAGAGAATCTAGGTGTGTGAAGTCACAGAATGGAGGTGTGTGAAGTCACAGAATGGAGGTGTGTGAAGTCATAGAATGGAAGTGTGTGAAGTCATAGAATGGAGGTGTGTGAAGTCAGAATGGAGGTGTGTGAAGTCACAGAATGGAGGTGTGTGAACTCAGAATGGAGGTGTGTGAAGTCACAGAACCGAGGTTTGTGATTTCACCGAAGGGAGTGTGTGAAGTCATAGAATGGATGGTTCTGAAGTTAAAAATATAGGTGTGTGAAGTCACAGAATGGAGGTGTGTGAAGTCATAGAACGGAGGTGTGTGAAGTCACAGAATGGAGGTGTTTGAAGTCATAGAACGGAGGTGTGTGAAGTCAGAGAATCTAGGTGTGTGAAGTCACAGAATGGAGGTGTGTGAAGTCACAGAATGGAGGTGTGTGAATTCATAGAATGGAAGTGTGTGAAGTCATAGAATGGAGGTGTGTGAAGTCAGAATGGAGGTGTGTGAAGTCACAGAATGGAGGTGTGTGAACTAAGAATGGAGGTGTGTGAAGTCACAGAACCGAGATTTGTGATGTCATAGAAGGGAGGTGTGTGAAGTCATAGAATCGATGTTTCTGAAGTAAGAATGAAGGTGTGTGAAGTCATAGAATGGAGGTATGTGAAGTCCAAATGGAGGTGTGAAAACTCATAGAATGGAGAAGTGTGAACTCATACAATGGAGGTGTGTGAAGTCATGGAATGGAGGTGTGTGAAGTCACAGAATGGAGGTGTGTGAACTCAAACAATGGAGGTGTGTGAAGTCAAAGAATGGAAGTGTGTGAAGTCCAAGAATGGAGGTATGTGAAGTCAAACAATTTAGGTGTCTGAAGTCAGAGAATGGAGGTGTGTGAAGTCACAGATGGAAGTGTGTGATGCCAAAATGGATGTGTGTGAAGTCATAGCATGGAGGTTGTGAAGTCACAGAATGGAAGTGTGTGAAGTCACAGAATGGAGGTGTGTGAACTCAGGATGGAGGTGTGTGAAGTCACAGAATCGAGGTGTGTGAAGTCACAGAATGGAGGTGTGTGAAGTCACGAATGGAGGGGTGTGAAGTCAGAATGGAGGTGTGTGAAGTCACAGAATGGAGGTGTGTGAACTCAGAATGGAGGTGTGTGAAGTCAGAGAATGGAGGTGTGTGAAGTCACAGAATGGAGGTGTGTGAAGTCAAAATGGTGGTGTGTGAAGTCACAAACATTGTTGGGTGAAGTCACAGAATGGAGGTGTGTGAAGTCATAGAATGGAGGTGTGTGAAGTCACCGAATGGAAGTGTGTGAAGTCATAGAATGAAGGTTTGTGAAGTCAGAGAATCGAGGTGGGTGAATTCATAGAATGGAGGTGTGTGAAGTCAGAATGGAGGTGTGTGAAGTCACAGAACCGAGGTTTTTGATGTCATAGAAGGGAGGTGTGTGAAGTCATAGAATGGATGGTTCTGAAGTTAAAAATATAGGTGTGTGAAGTCACAGAATGGAGGTGTGTGAAGTCATAAAACGGAGGTGTGTGAAGTCACAGAATGGAGGTGTTTGAAGTCATAGAATGGAGGTGTGTGAAGTCAGAGAATCTAGGTGTGTGAAGTCACAGAATGGAGGTGTGTGAAGTCACAGAATGGAGGTGTGTGAAGTCATAGAATGGAAGTGTGTGAAGTCATAGAATGGAGGTGTGTGAAGTCACAAAATGGAGGTGTGTGAAATCAGAATGGAGGTGTGTGAAGTCACAGAACCAAGGTTTGTGATGTCATAGAAGGGAGGAGTGTGAAGTCATAGAATGGATGTTTGTGAAGTAAGAATGAAGGTGTGTGAAGTCATAGAATGGAGGTGTGTGAAGTCAATTTGGAGGTGGGTGAAGTCACAGAATGGAGGTGTGTGAAGTCATAGAACGGAGGTGTGTGAAGTCACAGAATGGAGGTGTGTGAAGTCATAGAATGGAGGTGTGTGAAATCAGAGAATCGTGGTGTGTGAGGTCATAGAATGGAGGTTTGTGAAGTCACAGAATGTAGGTGTGTGAAGACATAGAATGGAGGTGTGTGAAATCACAGAATGGAGGTGTGTGAAGTCATAGAACGGAGGTGTGTGAAGTCACAGAATGGAGGTGTGTGAAGTCATAGAACGGAGGTGTGTGAAGTCACAGAATGGAGGTGTGTGAAGTCATAGAATGGAGGTATGTGAAGTCAGAGAATCTAGGTGTGTGAAGTCACGGAATGGAGCTGTGTGAAGTCACAGAATGGAGGTGTGTGAAGTCAGAATTGAGGTGTGCGAAGTCATAGAATGGAAGTGTGTGATGTCAAAATGGAGGTGTGTGAACTGATAGAATAGAGATGTGTGAACTCATAGAATGGAGGTGTGTGATGTCATGGAATGGATGTCTGTGAAGTCCAAGAAAGAGGTGGGTGAAGTCAGAGAATGGAAGTGTGTGAAGTCACAGAATGGAGGTGTGTGAAGTCACAGAATGGAGGTGTGTGAAGTCACCGATTAGAGGTTTGTGAAGTCATAGAATGGAGGTTTGTGAAGTCAGAGAATCGAGGTGGGTGAAGTCATAGAACGGAGGTGTGTGAAGTCAGAATGGAGGTGTGTGAAGTCACAAAATGGAGGTGTGTGAACTCAGAATGGAGGTGTGTGAAGTCACAGAACCGAGGTTTGTGATGTCACAGAAGGGAGGTGTGTGAAGTCATAGAATGGATGGTTCTGAAGTTAAAAATATAGGTGTGTGAAGTCACAGAATGGAGGTGTGTGAAGTCATAGAACGGAGGTGTGTGAAGTCACAGAATGGAGGTGTTTGAAGTCATAGAACGGAGGTGTGTGAAGTCAGAGAATCTAGGTGTGTGAAGTCACAGAATGGAGGAGTGTGAAGTCATAGAATGGAAGTGTGTGAAGTCATAGAATGGAGGTGTGTGAAGTCAGAATGGAGGTGTGTGAAGTCACAGAATGGAGGTGTGTGAACTCAGAATGGAGGTGTGTGAAGTCACAGAACCGAGGTTTGTGATTTTACAGAAGGGAGGTGTGTGAAGTCATAGAATGGATGGTTCTGAAGTTAAAAATATAGGTCTGTGAAGTCACAGAATGGAGGTGTGTGAAGTCATAGAACGGAGGTGTGTGAAGTCACAGAATGGAGGTGTTTGAAGTCATAGAATGGAGGTGTGTGAAGTCAGAGAATCTAGGTGTGTGAAGGCACAGAATGGAGTGTGTGAAGTCACAGAATTGAGGTGTGTGAATTCATAGAGTGGAAGTGTGTGAAGTCATAGAATGGAGGTGTGTGAAGTCAGAATGGAGGTGTGTGAAAGTCACAGAATGGAGGTGTGTGAACTCAGAATGGAGGTGTGTGAAGTCACAGAACCGAGGTTTGTGATGGTATAGAAGGGAGGTGTGTGAAGTCATAGAATCGATGTTTCTGAAGTAAGAATGAAGGTGTGTGAAGTCATAGAATGGAGGTATGTGAAGTCCAAATGGAGGTGTGAGAACTCATAGAATGGAGATGTGTGAACTCATACAATGGAGGTGTGTGAAGTCATGGAATGGAGGTGTGTGAAGTCACAGAATGGAGGTGTGTGAACTCAAACAATGGAGGTGTGTGAAGTCACAGAATGGAAGTGTGTGAAGTCCAAGAATGGAGGTATGTGAAGTCAAACAATTTAGGTGTCTGAAGTCAGAGAATGGAGGTGTGTGAAGTCACAGATGGAAGTGTGTGATGCCAAAATGGATGTGTGTGAAGTCATAGCATGGAGGTTGTGAAGTCACAGAATGGAAGTGTGTGAAGTCACAGAATGGAGGTGTGTGAACTCAGGATGGAGGTGTGTGAAGTCACAGAATGGAGGTGTGTGAAGTCACAGAATGGAGGTGTGTGAAGTCACGAATGGAGGGGTGTGAAGTCAGAATGGAGGTGTGTGAAGTCACAGAATGGAGGTGTGTGAAGTCACCGATTAGAGGTTTGTGAAGTCATAGAATGGAGGTTTGTGAAGTCAGAGAATCGAGGTGGGTGAAGTCATAGAACGGAGGTGTGTGAAGTCAGAATGGAGGTGTGTGAAGTCACAAAATGGAGGTGTGTGAACTCAGAATGGAGGTGTGTGAAGTCACAGAACCGAGGTTTGTGATGTCACAGAAGGGAGGTGTGTGAAGTCATAGAATGGATGGTTCTGAAGTTAAAAATATAGGTGTGTGAAGTCACAGAATGGAGGTGTGTGAAGTCATAGAACGGAGGTGTGTGAAGTCACAGAATGGAGGTGTTTGAAGTCATAGAACGGAGGTGTGTGAAGTCAGAGAGTCTAGGTGTGTGAAGTCACAGAATGGAGGTGTGTGTAGTCATAGAATGGAAGTGTGTGAAGTCATAGAATGGAGGTGTGTGAAGTCAGAATGGAGGTGTGTGAAGTCACAGAATGGAGGTGTGTGAACTCAGAATGGAGGTGTGTGAAGTCACAGAACCGAGGTTTGTGATTTCACAGAAGGGAGGTGTGTGAAGTCATAGAATGGATGGTTCTGAAGTTAAAAATATAGGTCTGTGAAGTCACAGAATGGAGGTGTGTGAAGTCATAGAACGGAGGTGTGTGAAGT